>JAJOOO010006108.1:0-34851 GCA_029582685.1 Solanum piurae
TGTTCACATTAGAAATTAAATTAGATTTCATAGGAAAATATCTCGAGATTTTTATGTTAAGCATCAAAATAAATTGATTATCTACTCAAGTCTTTCAAGCATGGATTCTTGGTATGTGAGGTTTTTTTTCCTTTCCTTTTGGCATGATTCTTTAAGATTGGTGATTTTTATGCTAGCATGCTATCAAAGAGTTGGTTGTTAGATATATATAAATATTATGGCAGGTTATTTATTTTTAAACTCATATTCATATAATATTGATTTGGAGTTAAGTTAAGAGACTGGAGAGGTTGTATATATTATCATAAGGATCAGATTATTGGATGTCCAAATTGATTGTTGCGTTGTGGTTATATTACGATATTTGGAGTACATATATGATGTGTTAAGTCAGTGGAATAAATGGAAACTAACATTTTATGAGTTGCCTTCAAATTGAATAAAGAACAAAACAATGGAGTACTACAAATATTTGTATGCAGTATCATTTACTTCCTTTCTATGTCCAACATAAATTACTAATGGGAAATTCTACTGTGTGGTAGCTCTTACCTATAGAAATGCTATATGTTTATGGTTGTTGGTAATAAATAGTTATTGATACAATCTGTTATTTGACTAGACCAACTGAATGGTGAGTTGTAGAATCATCACGAGCTTCCATGAGGACTAATATTTTCTCTACTTTATTTTAGTAATTATAACTTTGGATATTGACATGAAGTTATCTTTGACATACATTTCATGCCTTTAAGGCTAGGGACCGGGGTGTACGCCTACACCATATGCATTCATGCCATTGAGGCTGGGGATTGGAGTGTACGCCTACACAACATGCATTCATGCCATTAAGGCTAGGATCGGGGTGTTCGCCTACACCACATGCATAGTTATTGCCTTGTCTTTGAGTCTATGGAGCGGGCTGTTCGCTTATACCGCAATGCATTGCATTGCATTTTATACTCATGTGTAGGGTGGACTAAGTTATGGTAAACTGAGTACATGACACTTGAAACTTGGTAAGTTGTTGCCGTTGTGGTGATATGAAATAAATCATGAGCAGGGAGGTTGGCTGCAACGTATTGGTGGCATGGAATTCATTTTCTCGAATTAGTTAATTTGTTCTACCATTTTATTGCCTTGCATATTCGGTACATTATTTTTTACTAATGCCCCAAGCTTGGGGCACTGCATTTATTGCTGCAGCTACTAGCCGACAGGTAGATCCGGACCTTCGCTAGTTGGTTGGAGCTCAACTTTGTTGGTAAACTCCACTTCCTTCAGAGTTACGAGGTTTTGGTTTTGTGTAATGTTGAAGGGTAGGTAGGGGCCCTGTCCCGATCCTATGACTACGATCTTACTCATAGAGGCTTATTGATTGTAGTGGCAAGTTGTGGGTTTAGGTTGGCTTTATCGGCTGGACAGTCAGTTGAGTTCCTCTTATGTTTTTGGCCTTGTAGGCCTTATGTATATATTGTGTGTATTGTGATGGCTTCGTTTATTATATTTCCAGTGACCTTGTCGATCTGTTATTTTATTTACTTTTTTCTTTTAGATTATGAATGTTAGGTGTTGTTCGGGCCTCATCAGCCTTGACCTGTTACATGGTAGTACTTGGTTGGATTTCAGCCATTTGCACAATTAAGTTAGACACCGGGTGCCAAGCGTGCCACTCTGAGTTTGGGGTGTGACAACGGTGATCACCCATGACCTCTACATAAGTAGGATATAAGGTGACTTCCCATATTCTTTAGAGAATAGTAAGAAGAGACTACCCTTATTTGCTAATGTTGGACATGGATGCAAGTACCCATGATCCTTTATAATGAAAAGGTGTGGAGGCGAATACTCGCATCATATGATAATTAGGCATGGAGGCGAATACCCGTGACCATATATAAGCAAAGCAAGAGGCGACTACCCATTAGAATTTAAGTAAGGCAAGAGGCGACTACCCATTAGAATTTAAGTAAGGCAAGAAACGACTACCCATGAGCCTTTATGAGAAGGGAAGGAGGTAATTTCCTAATATCTATAAAAGATAACCTAAAGATGATAATGAGAGATGATGGACTTGTAGGATGGCCTAAGGTGGCCTACTATGATGAGCGATACTAGTGGGAGATTACCCATGTCTCGGCTAAGTATGCTTGAGTTGCATTCTTTGATATATATGACTAGAGGTGCTGACCTATGTATTGACTAAGAACAAGTTAAGGTTACTTGAGAAGTGTTCCTCTTATACTATGATGATGCATGTTCATTGAATATGCTTATGACTTATGTTGTTATCTCTTATGCTTATGGTATGTCTTATATTGACTAATTCCTATGTTATGCTTATGTTGATGATTTATGCTAGCCATCATATTTAGTACATTTTTGTATTAATTCACACTCTTGCCTGCATTCTTATCAAATGTAGGGTCCGACGATATTGACTTCCATCCTCATGGTTAGGATCTTAGTAGAGCAAGCAAGTGACGATTTGGTGAGTCCTTATAGCATCGAGGATTTGACCACCCTTCATTTATGTCTTTCATTTTTATTTTAGAACTATTGTGTTGGTTGTGTCCCTAAGACTTTCATGTATTAGATGGTCTGAGACAAGTGTTAAAGACTTCCGTTTCATTTTATGAAACTTTGATGTTATTGAAAATGTTTTAAATTTACACACCATTTTCTATTATCTTATGTGATGATATTATAAGTGTCTTGTATGAGGCCTCTCGGGGTCTTGTACAGCATGTTACATCTACGATGTACCCCTAGGTCATGACATGAATGAGAACGACGATCCTGATGTATATCGCCCAAAGCGACACTGTGCAAAACAAAGATTTACAACTTGGAAGATGAACCAAGGTGGTACTCGGTGAGTCCCAAAATTTGAAAGGGTGACTCAATCAAGTTCGTCAACTAAGGTTCAAACACTTGAAGCCTATGGCATAATAAGGCAAGCTGATGAGAGAAAGAGTGATTCACCGAGCAAGTTTGGTGAGCCCGACTAATGTCGCTAACTTAGTCACTCTATGGATTGTTTTGCCAAATTTTGGGAAAATATTAATAGCCCAAAGGATACGGATTTTAGAAAGTTCCATTTTGAGCTTAAAAAGTTCTCTTTTGAGAATCGAGTTGAGTGTTTTTAGAGAACTTTACCTTTAAAGAACAATTTTTTAGCTTTTGAGGTTTTACAACTTTGAATTTGAATTTTATAAATGAAAGTTCAATCGAAAGTGGGTTTACTCGAAATTGCTTGATTTCAAGTTTCCCATGGCTTATTTCATGGAAGGTATAATTTCTTTGATTTTTGTGATGGGTGTCTAAAAACCCAAGATCTAGGGGTGGTCAAATGGGGTTGGGTGTTGATTTAATGTTGTGGGTATTGTAGTATGCTCTATTTTGTTGTTATTCATACATGAATTTGGTCTAATTAACATAGGGTTAACTTAAAGGTTAAGGTTACAAACTTAATTCCTACTTTTGATCTCCGGATGATTCTCTAAAGAGATTAATTGTAGTGGGTAGTTAGTTCAATACTAGCAATTTAGGTTTGATTTCTATGATTTGCTTGAAAAAAGTTTATGGGTTGGATCTATTTGCCATGTTCTTGAAAGAGAGAATAGAGTAAGGTATTGGGTTGTTTTGATTGGCATTAACATGAGACCGAAACGACATTCTATGCATAGATCCTTTGAGATCGAAAGATGATTAGGCTCAATGAAAATGACTTAGCCTATTCATGAATGTTCATCACTATAGAGAAACACAATTACCCCTATGATATTTATTTCCAATCCCCGCACCCCTAGATTGTGTGTTAACTCTTAATTTCATCTATACTTTATTTTAGTAGCGATAAGTGATAACCAAAGCTTTATATTAAGGTTGTGGTATCATCCACCCGGTTGTTCTTACCATTACAAAAAAGCTAAATTAAAGTCCAAATTTCTTGATAAGGAATTCTCCACGATATACCACGGCTCCCTGTGGAATTCAACCCCGACTCTTCGTTGGATTGTTAGTTACTATGATCTCTCACTCTTTTAGTTGGTTTTGGAGAGTGATTTGAGTGTTATCACACACCTTCCTCGGGTAAATTTAAAATAGGATCCGAATTCAACAAGATCTTATGCTTTTGGAATCTCTCCTCACACTCATAATACCAATGAAGGTACACACTCTGCCCAGTCAATATGGTCAAATGAGATGCAATAGTTGAGAAGCTCTGAAAAAATCACCTATATTAGCCTGCAAGTCCCAAAAAACTCTAAATCTCGGTAATTAAAGTAGGCCTAGTCTATGATACGTTCAAATTACACCTCCCTAGAGAAGTATAAGCGATCATGATCAAGTAAAGAACCCAACTTGTAGGTTGGGGTCGATCCCACAAGGAATATGGTTTAGACTTAACTTTAACTTACGATTATATTCGTTTAGTCAACGTATTTCTGAGACAAGTAAGTAAAGGGAGGGAGTGGGGAGGTTTGTGTAATAAATAACTAATTGTTGTTTAGAGAGCAAGTGAGCAAGATTCGAACTTTAGTTGTTATGAATGAGAGAAAGTAACTAGGGTGTATGTGTTCCCCATAAGCTCATAACGCGGTAATCCTAGTAATAGCAATCATTTCCTAGTGTATTACATGCAAAGTAATAAGTTATGTATCCCCAAATCCTTGGTCTGGCAAATAGAGAATTTCACCCCGCACCTTGGTCTGACTACGTGTGTATAATTTATTAACCCTTACCTTTCCTCATATTAGATATCACATCAATGTATGAGTTAGTTTTCATCCTCGCACCAATTGACATTAGACTATTAGATAGTATCACACTAAATCTATGTTGATAATTCGTTTCTTATTAACTACCTCCTTGGTCCGGAAAGTACCAACAAGGCGAGTTCTAACGTTTGCAACCATTAAAAGACTTTTAAACGAAATAATTATCAATGCATGCAACAACACTATTCAAGAATTACTTAGTTCCTATTCATACTTTGTTAATCGCTCATGGTTTCCACAACCCTAGTTGTGGATTTAGTTACCAATACTAGCAAGAACACAATTCATATTGTTAGAAGAAGAATTCATGAACTTACGTAATGAATAGAAGAAACCCGTAATCTCCAATTGAAATTCAAAGCAAGAATCTTTATAAACCGAAATTAGTAAATCAAATTGCTAATTTTTGTTAGTTAATTCTCAAGAACACACCAAGAACTAGAGTTAAACATTAGTGACTAATCCCAAAATAAGAAGAAGAAAAGAACCCTCAAAAGTATCTCCTCTAAATGATCTACCCTCAAAATAATTATTTCTATGGACTATTTATAGATACAGAAAACCCTAAATAAAATAATTGAATCCATATTAAATTAGGAATTCAAAACGAAAAGGAATTGGATTCTTTTTTTCCGTGAAGCTTTCAGCATGAAAAAGTACCGCCGCTTCAAGCTCTTGCTGCGTTAATTTGCTGCCATGTGTTAGCTGTAATTCACATTCTCTTAATGGCTGCCACGTGGCATTAATTAGAAATTTAATATTTGATCAGCCACCTTTTCCATATATTGAAATATATTATTTTATTCACTATAATCCATTAAGCTGTCTGTTTGATTTCATTCTTCAACCTTCCATCTTTAATTCGTTTTAGCTCTAAACTTTTTCATTTTTCCACCTATTTAATCCTACAAATAAAATATACTCTTTAGCACATTCCATAAAATTTATGCTAAAAAGGACAAATATAAATAATAAATGTGAGGCAAATAATGATTAAAAATATGTATTTTGGCCTCACATCAACACCCCACTAGGAATGTCATCACTTTGGTTAATACAAACAATTAGGCCATAAACCAATTTCAAAACATCAAGTACACTTCTCAATCATTATGGAAGACATTCAAATAAACAACGAACCTCTAACCTCCTAATCTCAAGGAAGGACTTTGAACTCATCAAATTTAAGCTTTGCTCACCTACTCCCATCAAAGAAAACTAATAAAATCACCTATCTATAATGAAACAAGTGCCATCACCAGAAGAAATAGTCAACACACTCAATTCAAAAGATTGAATATAAATTAAGGACTTCATATCAAGAACAACTCTCACACTCACAAATAAAATTCTCGTGTATGCACAAAGAACCATAGGCTTGCCCATTATGTACATGTCCACTAATTAAGCATGCTCAAAATAGAATCAAATAGGACTTTAATGGGTTGTAATGTAGGCTAGGGGACGGGTAGGAAAATTATATAATAGTTACTTACACTTCCTTAAGCACTTTGAAATTTTAGACCTCATCACCCATTATTTTCTTCTCTTTATTTTCAGCCCTCTCTTCAACAATTATTTCACAAGTAATGCTCATCATCTCAAGAATGCTTCAATCTGTTTTTCTTTTTTTTTAAAGTTTTCCTTCATAATAGTCACCCTCAACTTACGTATTTTACATGCGTTAAGGTGCACGATGTCTTTGGAAGGACCAGGACCATCATCAAAGTAACTTCTGGAGTAGCCACCCTCAACTTAGGCTTTCAGCCCGAGTTAAAGTGCACAATATCCAAGAAAGGACCAGGACCAACACAAAGTTTTACAACTTTTCTAGGAAAACGTGAGATGTGTGGATCTCAATCATGGGTCATCTTATCTTTTACCTGTTCTTGTTCCATTAGCTATAAACCAAGCATTTCCACCCTTTTCTACTTCTACCATTGTTCTCATTTTTCTTCCTACATAGTGCATTAAGGATTTATTTTTGGATCAAAAAAAATTATGGTATCAATAAATAGGGATTCGGCTCGATCATGTGGTTTACAAGAAGAATATAGGCTAAAAGGCTCAAAAGAATTAACTAGTGATATAATATATGAAAAGGATTAAATTTACAAGAAAAATCAAAGAAAGCCTATTGTCATCTCCTAAACAAAGTAAGACTTTTTATTTCTCTTCAATAACATGCAAGGCAAGTTCTAGACTAAGATGCAAAATATGAAATAAACAAAATCTCACCACACATGGCACAAGTATCAATCAAGGTGGATCAATTCCTGGATCAATTCAACTTCTAAGAGAGACATGATCATAACAAACTACAAAATAAAATAAGCTATATACATAGTCACAATCATGAACCTAGATGTCAACGAGTTTGCAATTTCACTATTAATCAACTATTCACAAGAAAGTACTACTCAAAAGTTAGTTCTAAATAACAAGTTTCACACCACTCAAAATGGTCTTTTCTTTTCCCTAATTTTTTTAAAAAAGAATACTTATTCCTAAAAACATAAAAGATACTCAGTTCAAAGGGACTATCCTCAGGAAAAGAATCGAAAACAAAAGTCAAGAAACTCATCCTAAAAAAAAAACTCAATGAAACAGTAAAAACTAGGAATTCAGTCCTCCACCCCATACTTAAAAATCTACTATGTCCCCAAAACATCAAATAAAATTTAAAACAAGGGTTAGGAAAGTTCCCTGAGGCCTCATGGCCTAGCTAGTAGCATGTTCTCTTTATTTTCATCAAGGGTCGAACGCACCCCACACTTAAGCTCAAACATGCTCCTTTGCTTTATTTATTTTTGGGTACTCAGACTTCCCCTAATCTTCAAACACAAGACAAAAAAAAGTGACACTAATAAAATAAAATAAGAAGTTACACTACTAATAGGGTTGTCTCCTAATAAGTGCTTAATTTAACGTTGTGGCACGACGCAGACACCTTAGTTACTCATATTCCATCTCCTTGACCCTCTTCAATTGGATTATTGTGTACTCCTTCATTATCCATTTTGCTCGAAGTTTTTTACAATTCGGGATCGTAGGGAGTCAAGAATTTGCCTCGACTCCGTGTACTTGGCATACACTAGAGTTGAAACCTGTAGAAAATATAACTTACAATAAAAATTTAAAATTGGGAAATACTTTACTAAAGCTCAATAATGTAGTTAAACTTAATCTAAAAACGTTATTCCCCGGCAGCGGCGCCAAAATTTGATACACTCAAATTACACCTCCCTAAAGAAGTATAAGCGATCGTTATCAGGTAAAGAACCTAACTTGTAGGTTGGGGTCGATCCCACGAGGAATATGGTTTAGACTTAACTTTAACTTACCATTATATTCGTTTAGTCAACGTATTTCTGAGACAAGTAAAAGGGGGGGGGTTGTGTAACAAATAACTAATTGTTGTTTAGAGAGCAAGTGAGCAAGATTCAAACTTTAGTTGTTATCAATGAGAGAAAGTAACTAGGGTGTATGTGTTCCCCATAAGCTCATAACATGGAAATCCTAGTAATAACAATTTTTTCCTAGTATATTACATGCAAAGTGATAAGGTTTGTATCCCTAAATCCTTAGTTCGGCAAATGGAGAATTTCACCCCGCACCTTGGTCCGGCTACGTGTGTATAATTTACTAACCCTTACATTTACATCATATTAACCATCACATCAATGTATGGCTTTGTTTTTACCCTTGCACAAATTGACATTAGACTATTAGATAGTATCACACTAAATCTATGTTGATAATTCTTTTCTTATTAACTATCTCCTTGGTCTGGAAAGTCGCAACAAGACGAGTTCTAACGTTTGCAACCGTTAAAAAGACTTTTAAACGAAAGAATTATCAATGCATGCAACAACACAATTCAAGAATTACTTAGTTACTAACTTTGTTAATCGCTAATGGTTCCCACAACCCTAGTTGTGGATTTAGTTACCCATACTAGCAAGAACACAATTCATAGTGTTAGAAGAAGAATTCATGAACTTACGTAATCAATAGAAGAAACCCGTAATGTTTAATTGAAAAAATTCAAAGCAAGAATCTTTATAAACTGAAATTAGGAAATCAAATTGCTAATGTTTGCAAGCTAATTTCCAAGAACACGCCAAGAACTAGAATTAAACAATAGTGGCTAATCTCAAAATATGAAGAAGAAAATAAACCTCAAAAGTATCTCCTCTCAACAATCTACCTTTAAAATAATTATTTCTATGGACTATTTATAGATATAGAAAACCCCCAAATTAAATTAGGAATTTATAACGAAAACGAATTGGATTCTTTTTTTCCGTTAAGTTGTCCTCGTGAAAAAGTGACGCCGCTTCAAGCACTTGTTGTTTTAATTTACTGCCACGTGTCAGCTGCAATTCACATTCTCTTAATGGCTGTCACGATTGGAAATTTGATATTTGATCAGCCACCTTTTCCATATATAGAAATATATTATTTTATTCACTTTAATCCATTAAGCTGGCCACTTGATTTCCTGCTTTAACCTTTCATCTTTAATTCATTTTAGCTTCAAATTTTTCATTTTTTCACCAATTTAATCCTACAAATAAAATATACTATTTAGCACAATCCATAAAATTTATGTTCAAAAAAGAAAAATATAAATAATAAATGTGAGGCTAATAATAATTAAAAATATGTATTTTGGCCTCACATCAGTCTAACCTCTAGCCACCTCAATATTTGATGGATCCACCTCAATACCCTGCTTCGACATCGGGTGTCCTAGAAATGCAAAAGAATCAAACCAAAACTCACACTTTGAGAACTTAACATACAATTGCTTTTACCTCATTTTCTGGAGCACAATCCTCAAATGCCGATCAAGGTCCTCCTCAGTCTTGGAGTACACCAAGATGTCATCAGTGAAGAATATCACAAATGAATCCAAATAAGGTCGAAAAACCATGTTTATCAACTCGATGAACGTTATAAGGGGGGATAGTCAAAACCAAAAGACATCACAAGAAACACATAGTGCCATAACGAGACCTATAAGTGGTCTTAGGGATATCAGATGCCTTAATCTTTAGTTGATGCTCGCCGGACCTCATATCAATCTTAGAAAGAAAAAATACCCCCTTAGGTTGATCAATTAAGTCATCAATACAAGGAAGCATATACTTGTTCTTCATTGAGACTTTGATCAATTGTCGGTAATCAATACACATCCTTATGGCTCCATCCTTCTTCCTCACAACAAACATGAACACCCCAAGGAGACACACCATGGTGGATAAACCCCATACCCAACAAGTCCAAGACTAAACCTTTAACTCCCTCAACTCTGTTGGAGCCATGCGATAAGGAGGAATAGAGATGGGCTTGGTGCCCAGCTCTAAGTCAATAGCAAATCAATATCCCTATCTGAGGAATACTTGGAGTATCAGCAGGAAAAACATGAAAAATCTATTGAACCTCGAGCACAAAATCCATGGGAGATGTCTCAACACTAGTATCCCAAATAAATTTCAAATACGACAAACACCGTCTATCAGGAAATCTCTAAGCTCGAATAAAGGAGATGACTTTGCTAGGGTAAGAACCACTAGCAATCGTCCACTCAACTCTCGAGACACACTGCATAGCTAAGGTCACAGTCCTAGCATAACAATAAGCAATATGATGATGCGGGGAGAGCCAATCCATACCAAAGATAATATCAAAGTCTACCATCCCCAAAATGATCACGTCTACCCAAGTAACACACTCTTCTAAAGAAACAAGATAGGATCGATACACTCAATCCACCACTAAGGACTCACACACTAGTGTAGAAACACGAATATACATAGGTATGCTAGCATACATCATATCAAATCCAAAAGCAAAATAGGTAGACACATATGAGAAAGTAGACCCTAGATCAAACAATACAAATGCACATTGTGACAAAATAAGGACGATACGTCTAATAAAAGCATCCAAAGTTTCAGCCTCAAGACCCTAGTAAAATTATATCCCTGTCCCTCTCGACCAACAACAATCAGGGTAGTACCTTGATCTCCGCTCTGCAGAGTTATAGCACCCCTACCAGAAGCCCTGTTGATAACACTCAGCTGCATTTCATCCAATTCTAAGTGTAAGTGGTCACTAACAAGTATAAACCCAACTAGGAGTTGGGGTGGATCCCACAGGGAGTGATACGGTGGAGAATTCAATTAGGAAGTAAAAATGTGTTCTAATTATTTGTAGAGGTACATATCTCGCAACATGAAATAAATCATGAAGTTTTAATGATTAATTTCAAATGGGGGAAATTTAGTAACCAATTTGTGACAAAGAACAACAAACATGGGAATTAAAAAATATAGAAATTGGACCTTAGGAATGTGATCGGTAGAATGATAATTTTGCGTAATGGGTAATTATTAATTGCTTAAAGTTGTTGAATTTCAATTGGTAGGCTAGGTTTTGAATACAATAGCAATCTGTCGATGAACTATTATGTTTTAAGTGGGTTCTGTCGAACCTCAACAATGTTAACATTACCAAACAACCCAATACCTTAATTAACCCATTTTATGAAGCTAGGTATGTAAAGACGCAATCAAATCCACTTTCTCAAGCTAGATCTTAAAGGTGCAATCAATACAACTATCAATCAATCATTCTACTCTAATACCTCTTTCTCAAGCACGCATAGAGAGCTAAGCTAGAACTGAATTTGCAACTTTAATTCATCAATTGAAACATGAACAAATAATTGAACCCACTTCAGAACAACATTAAAATCAGCAGTTAATAACACCCATTAGCTAAGGGATTTTAGCCAAACATAATGGAAAGTAAGAAACCGTTACCAACAAGGTTTTCCATCTGAATTGTTAACGATCAACAATACCCAATGTTGAAATCAAAGCTAAAATCTTACAACCTCCAATTCTAGATCCCACACTTTTCTAAGAATGTTTACCAATGTGAAAAATGAAAAAATCTCAAAGACTCTGGAATACACACTGTGGAAACTTTGAACTTCTTTTCTTCTTTCAAAATATGAATTTATATGTTCCCAAAATTTCAACACGGGATCCAGTTGGTGAGGTTAGTCGAGCTCTCCAATCAATTCGGTGAACCGTCGAGTTGTGTTTCTTATCGCCTTTTGGCCGGACTCCTAGAATAAATTTCTCTAGAAGTCTAGGTGAGCTGGATCGTGAATGCCGACCCATTCAGCGAGTCATCAAATCATCCTTTTGGCCCCCTAATTAGTTTTGAACATGGGCCGCTTCGCTGGAACTTTAGGTGAGCTGGAGGCTTACTTGGCGAATGGTTTTTGGGAGCTCCATCTTTTCTTTTCTTCAGCTTTTCCAACTTTTTCGCTCTCTTTCACATCGTAATGTCACTGCCTTGACCATAAGCCTTCATTTCTGCATATTAACACATTAACATCAGTTATGAGCACAAAATAGGCATTAAGGACACTAAATCAAATAATACAAAGCACTAAATGAGTCAAAACTCTCGACTCATAAACATCCCCAACCTAAACTTTTGCTTGTCCTCAAGTAAAACCAAGATCAGTTAGGTCAACAGGGTTGTCTACAAATAGTACTCCATGAGAATCTACATGAATGCACACAAGGTTCAATATACACCTGCAATGTTCAATTTGCACATCATCCATTAGAGTTCAAATTCACAATGCTCACTTCAAATGCAAATTCAGGCTCAACAAGAGTATTCGAATGACCTCACATAAAGAATGATTCCATTCTCTTCACATAGCTAATCAAGGAATACCATTTAAATAATCGAAATTGACCTCATACTCTTATAGAGAAAAACATGCACAATTTTATACATAGGCTTGCCCATATTTTCCAACCAACACATCACTCAGCTTATGCAAGATCAAAAAGGTCTTACAAAGTTTGTAAGTTGGCTGAGGGTACAGGTATGATCATTTTGGCTTAGTGACTTCTACCTTCATGAAGCTTGGCTCAAAGTTCACTTTGTCTCCTTTGCTTTCATTATTTTCATTTTCATAACTCATATTTGGCATATTCAAAGCACACATATTTTTTGGTATAGCTCATCAGACACCCTTTTTTTTCACAACAATTTTATCATATCTTTTTCTTTGTCCCCTTTTTCTTCTCTTTTTTTTATATGGAGGTGCTCCACCTTTTTCTTCAATACAAACTCTCAAGGGTGAATTTCATGAACTTCTTGGTCAATCTCTTTCCTCCTTCTTACCACACCCAAACTTGGGCTTTTGGCCTAAGTTTGCTATTCAAACAAACCAATGCTTCACGAAGGTTTTAGGTTGGGAGGACAATGTCATTTCTGTTCATGTTTCATCCAAAGAAAATGTTAGGCTCAAGTAATTTTAAGATAGGTTTACACACTCACAAGGTGGTCACAAAGGTATAGAAATTAGGTTCACTCTCAAAATGTATGCCTAAGATCAGTTCTTTCATTCACCCAAATACTCAATAGGACCAACATGGAAAGTTCTTGGCATCACCATGCACAAATTTCAAGTAAACCTCACCACAGAAGGAATTCAACCCAATAATCAATCATGACTCAACAAGGTAAGCTTGCGTGCAACGGTCATTTCAAGACTCACTTTGACAATTGACTAGTCACAATGAGATGCTAAGAGTTCACACATGACATATGCAATTCAAATTGCCTCATAGGACTTGCACAAACATATCGTTCATCCAGAGCATTATTCAGGTCATCGACATTGATCACAAACGACACTCGAATGTACAATGAAATCACAAAAAAACACAATCATGCAATCAAGGGCATTCTTACAAATTTCTTATTTGAGCTTAAGAAGTCAATGAAATAAAACCAACATTCATTCACATTCCATCAACTAGGAGAAGTTTAAATAAAAACACTAAAATAGCAAAATATCCAATGGACATAATAAAACAAAATATAACCAAAATATTAGGTATAAGAATACCTTCGCCCCACCAAACCAACTACACAGTGTCCTCAATGTGCAACAAAGAACTAAAATGTATCAATAGTAAAGGAAATGGAAAAGTGAGGGAGAATAACAACCCCCCTGTCAGGCTAAGCCTGAATTGAATTTTTCCAACTCTGGGTGGCCCCAATGTGGGTATCAATGCCGGCTGAACTCGATATATGGAGGGCTGTGCATCTACCTCCTTTGTGGGTTGAGACTTGCTTGAGCCAATCATGGATGTGTCACACAGTGAAGCCTACATAGCCACCCGTACCAAATCACCCTATAGATCCTCAAACACCGCCTCATTATGAGCTCCTAACTCCTCCTCATTCGTCTCATGTGAGTCGAACTCATTATCCTCATCAGCATCTCCGGTTAGAATAACTTGAGGGATCTCAGAAATAGCTAGCATATTAGTATTGGGGTCCTCGGGCACATCTATATTACCCCATATGAGTGAGATATCAGTGGATTTATGCTAATCCACATCACATTGTAGACCGATAATATCAGCCTTCAAGGCTGTCACATCTGTAGAACCACAATATGACATCTCTCACGCCTCCACTAAAATAGTAAGAGTATCCAAGTATGCCCCATGGGCCAAAAACATCTCTCGCTGTGCTCTCAACTCATCCCGGATGGGAGACAATGTCGTCGCTATCGCGCGGTCGATCATAGAAGCCACATCGGCCTCAACCCTCGCAACCCTTACCTCGACCAAGTAGGCAAGGTTTCCCATCTTGTAGATAATAGTGTGTGTCAGAGGGTAGGTGCAATAGAGGTGTAAGAGTGCCTGTCATCTCAACTGGCGGTATAGACTGAGTAGTATCAGCCTCAATGCCCTCAACATCAACTACTGGAGAGGTGTCCACTGGAGCCTTCTTCCTCTTCTTCGCTTCATCCTTTGTGTACTAAGCATCAATCCTCCAAATATCGGTCGATGATAGTCACCTCTCTATCTTTCTTTCCCAGAAAAGGAACACCAGCCCGACGACAGATATCACTAATCATAACTGTAAATGGTAATGAGGTTTGGTTTTGTTTTACCTTCATTACCATCTCTTGGGAAATAATCACCTCGAGATTTAGCTCTCCCGATCAATATTACAGGCCAGCAATGCATCTTTAGGATGTTTGATAATTCATTCATTATGAGAAGGCATCAGGGTTCTGGAGATGAACCCTTCTTCTCAATCACCACTCCTGCATCTAACCAGGGAGGAGTAGCATTTCTCAGCAATGGCTCCAACCACCCTTTTAAATATTCATGGGTCTTTTTCTTGATCATGTCGGCCAAAGGATGTATGGCTCCAACCACCCTTTTAAATATTCATGGGTCTTTGTCTTGATCATGTCGGCCAAAGGATGTATGGTGTGCGTAGTGCAGTCGAACAATTCATTGATGTCAGTCTCATTGCACTTTAATTTCTTGCCTTGCAACTCTACATAGTATGTTGGTGCCATCGACCCTGCATTCTTCTACCCTTTTGGGATCAACCTTGCATAAATCATAAAATTCCCGAACCCATGAAGGAACAAATTGATTTCGAGGCTTGGTGAACTGTTGGAAGTTGTGGAAACACAGCGTCTCCCACACATTCGAATACCTATCTACCACACCATTGGTAGACAATCGCTTCTCGTAAAAAATGGTCCGCAACCTGACTACTTTTAGGCGATTAATAGACAATGGAGGATTTGTTGGGACTAGAAGAACTTGATGTGCTTGTACAACTACAAGCATTGGAGGTGTCGGGACCGCTTAAAGTCTAGACAATGGATCCTGAACTGCTTTAGAAAGCAGTTCAACACGCCTCTGCTTCAGCAACCCTCCCTCAGTTGCTAGTGTGTGCATGATAGTCCTAGACCCCGCAACATCCTTCCTTTCAGACTCGAAGGATGTAAGATGAGTGGAGTCGATACCTATGATGACCGATGATGTTGAGCTCAAACTTGAACTTTCCACTACCAATTTCTTCTATTTACCCTTCACATTCCCCTGAGGAGGGTTCAGGACGAGTGGTCAGGGGAGGTGTAACCTCCGCTGCAATTACTACCCCTTTTTCCTTTTTTTAGGGTGCTGGACCTCTCACAGGAAGCTTTGTTCTAGCCATATCTTTAGAAAACACAAAAAAACACATGTAGTTACAAAGGGTTAGCAAAATGTCATTTTCAAAAATAGTGCAGGAAAATGCGCTAATCCACTCGGCGAGTCGCCGAAGACATTCGACAAGAAGTAGAGAGCTCGCCAAAAGTTCCTAAAAGGAACATTAGAAATTTAGCATAAAATGGAAAACTCACATATAATTCATAAAAACGCAGAGTTCATTTGGTGACCAGAGGTAGCTTCACCGAATTTCACATAAACAATCAGCCAAAAAAGAGTTAAAGGACAGAAGGAACTCATTCGATGAGTTGTAAAGTATACTCGACGAGAACACTCATATCGGCGAATGCTACAGTGTAAAATATTAATAGATCAGGTCAAAAAGGCGATGAGGGGGTCAATTAGCGAGCCGCCGAGTCACTCTGCGAGCTCAACTCAGCTCGTCAAATGGCCCAACATGCCAGATTCACAACCCAAATTCTAACTCTCAATGCACAACCTACGACAACCAATTTCAAGGGAAATTTCATGCAATTAAAGCCTACCAACATTGAGTACTTACCCCGGGTACCCAGACTTCCCCCAATTGATGTACATTCGACCAAACAACGATTGTTCCCTTAAGAATGACGCCATCCTATCCATCATTGGGCAAATTCTAGTTGTTTGGTGCAACTTGGGTTGCTCAGACTTCACCCATCCAAAACCCAATATCCAAACCCGTAATTCACACAATTTAAACTCCAACTCAAACTAACTTAGGCTAAACAAGATATAAGGCATGATTGATTTCAACATATATACTAACAAGCAATTTAACACAAAATCAAAGAAAATAGTAGATCTACGATCTACTCAAACACATGATCGACAAAAATATTGCAATTTAACAACAAGTTTGGACAACCAACCTCAATTTCAAACACGCGACACTAAGGCAATGATAATTAATGGTAAACACTTCAGATTCTGATCACACGAGGATACCCACAAAAATCGAAGAGAAAAATATCATCTAAAATTTGATTGTTGTGCAATAGTCGAAAAGTTCAAAATGAGGAGAAAATTTTAATTTAAAATGATTGAAAGGCCTTTGACCCTTCACAAAACTTTGTTGCTTCCCCCATTAGAGAAGAGGGAAACAAAGGGAGTCAGACTGACTCTTGGGTGATGTTCTTGAAGGAAAAAAATCCACATTCATCTGGGAAGTTTCAGATTTGATCATAGGGTCCTCATGAGCTAGTCTCCCTGAGAGACCTTTCATTTGAAACAGCTGCTCCATTATGTTGGTCACATAAAGCATCATATTTACCATAGTTGGAAGCAATCGAATAGCACCTACACTTCCCACTTGATCTACATTGACATTGTGCAAGTTTCCGATGTCTTCATTGTTCCCGAGCTGACTTGCATTGCTCCCATTCACACTCATTTCTTCACCTATTATGGAACAATCAGCAAGAACAAAAATAAGATAATTCTAGAATTAAATTCGTTCACAAAAACACTTCAATAAAATAATTATGAACACCACTCTCCGACGGTGATAACTCTCAACCATACCTCATCCAATACTAGGTGTGGGTGATCGTAATCTAGTATAAACCCAACGAAGAGTTGTGGTCGAACCCACAGGGAGAGGTGGTGCTCCTCAATATACACACAAGTGTACGTGGTCGCGCAAGTAATATAGATTCTTTGAGAAATGAGTTATCATTCCCAAGGAACTTATGATCAACGTATAGTCACTTAAATCTATAACTAAAAGTAAAAAGTAACCTTTCCAAGAGTTGATGATTTATTGTTTGTCTACTAATAATTCTGCACTAAATTAAAGTAACTAATTATGAACGACTTTGATATAGTGTTTCAATCAAGTTAAAAGAAATTCCAGGGCTGCAACATATAATGAATATCATGTATCATATTATCGGCTTAGAACTAATTTTGGTTGTCAAGTTACTAGTTTATAGGGTTGATGATATGATCCGGGTTATACTCCTGTCGTCGCCTACCCTAGTTAGCTATCTAACTACATCGTTGAGCGGGAATAAATAGACTAACTGGAGAGCAGTTCTATTTCATCCTATTTTGTAACCAAGCAAGGTGTTCATCTGGGCATCACTCCTGAACACTAATCACCTCAATTTAATGGGTGGACTGAGCTCTCTATATTCTCTGGTCTATACAACCTCTCCTCTCCCAATTTTAAGGTTACACAATAGATTTATCTTATGGTGCGCAAGAATAAAATACTAAAACAACAATATAGAAGTAATTGATAATGACAACCAAGAATTAATTCAAAAACCTTAAATAATCAACATTCAATCCGTAGCTACAGCCCCAGAACTAGGGCGTTTAGCTACTCAATCTATTAGAAAACAAGAAAATACAATAGTTCATCCAATATCCAGAAAATAGAAGAGTTAGAGGATTAAAACCTATTACAAACTTGAATTCTTCTCTTGCACATTCTATCAAAATTCGAACCCCAATAATGGAACCCTAAGGATCTATTTATAATAGTAGGAAATGTTGGGAACAAATCCTACTAAAATTAGGAATCCTATTTAATGTTTAAAACTTGGAAAAGTCAGCAAAAGAGAGACGTGTCGCACTTTCATCGCACCTGGAAGCGCGCTCAGAACTTTGTGTTGTGGCGCGACGCGTCTTTAAGAGCGCCAAGCAATGTTGCAGGCAATTCCTCGTTGGCGCGGTGCGCCAAGCAGCGCGCCTGAAAAGTGGCGCAGAACTTTTGTTGTTTGCGCGAGGCACCTCTCAGCGGGCCTCCTGTGTGCCCTCAGTACTTCTGGGGTTGGCGCGTCGCGCCAAGATGTATGCCTCAGAAGTCTTGCAGAACTTTGTGGGTTGGTGCGAGGCGCCTCTCAGTACGCCAAGCCCTGGGGTCTTCACACTTATTTAATTTCTTGTGCGTTTTTCCTCCTTGTTTCTTTGTTCCATCTCCAATTCCTTCGAGAGTTCCTGCAACAACTAATCATGTGTGTAAGTGCACAATCATCACAAGTATAACAAAAATCAAGATAATAGACTCAAGATCATTCATCAATTGAAGCACTTTATGGGCAATTATTGACAACTTAGGCATATAAATATGCCTAAGATCACCACCCCACACTTAGACTTTTGTTTGTCCTCAAACAATCTCTACACTATCAACTCTTTTTCACAACCCTTGTACTTATCAACCCACCTTAAAATCAACCAAACATTTTTAATCATGATCTTGTAGTTCACATTGGATGCAACAATTCACAACATTTACACCAAGTACAACACATGCTCAAAGAATGACTCTTTTGTTATTTTTCCGGGCTAATGCAAACTCATACCACACATCAATTAGATAATCCTACACATGCCATGAATGCCCTCACTTGTTTATGTTTAGTAAAGCCTTTCACTCAAACAATTTCAAACTCAACAAGGTCTATATTTTTCAAACAATGAACTCACTCTCACAAAAGAAATTCTTACTTTCCTCAGCATACCATAAGCTTGCCCATAGTGTGTTCTTACTTTCGCATTATATTTCTCAAGGAATCAAGAGGGCTTTCATTTGGTTGTAATGTTGGCTTAAGGTAAGGGATGGAATATTAGGGAATCATTTTAGTGACTACACCTCCCTAATGCACATGTTATTATTTTCCCAACAATCTCCTTCATAGCTTTTCCTTCCTCCTAGTATACACTTCTTGACTATATACCCCCTTTGTTGCTCCATATTTGCCCTTTATTTCTTTTTCATCATACTTTTTTTTTTCTTTCATGCCTTTGCACTAGCCATCCAAACCCTAGATTTTAACATCCGAGTAAGGTACACGTTATCCTTGATAGGATCAGGGCCAATGTTTCGAGCATAGTTCTAAATTAGCCACCTTCATTTTAGTCGAGGTGCACATTGTCACTAAGGACCAAGGCCGAAATATAATTTTCTTTTCCACACAATGTAGCATTTCACCCTTAGCCATTTCAACCAACAATTTTCAACCCTTATTCTTTAACATAATGCATTAAGGATATTCATAGGATCAAAAGGCTTGGTAGCAACAAACGGGTTTCAACTTATCATGTGGTTTATCAATAAACTAGGCTAAAGGCTCAATGGGGCTTCACTAGGGATAAATTCAATGGTAGGTATGCAAGTAAAGTTACGAATTGGCTAATTCAAAGAAACGCCTCAATCACATTCCCTAAGTCATGCAAGCTACTAATTTAACACACACAAGGAAAGTTCTAGATATCAAGTTAAGCAAGAACTAATCAACTCTTCACCACACATGGCATCATGACAAATAAGGATATATCAACTAATATGCTCATACAATTTGCATTACGGTATTACTACAAAATTAAGCCTATTTGCATATTATTTTGAGTCAAAACTTAAGAACACATGCTAGTTACAAGGTCAACAATCTATTGCATTTTTTCAAATATGACTATCCCTGACGTTTGGCTAACTTATTTGGATATAGTTTCAAAAGACCAAGGTTGGTTTCTCAATCCAACTCCTCTATATGACTACTTTTCCCTTAAGATGGTCATCATCCATCCATCATTGGGAGTTGTCACTCCTATGACGACTCTAAGACTCAATAAGCACTTTCAAAATAAGCACTGTCCTCAATGCAAAATTAAAACAAAGTATAGAGTTAGGAATACTCCCTCGGTCCTCTAGGCCTCGTCGTCACCACCGTCGAACACCATCAAGGCATTCTCCTCCCATCCACAACATCATCTTCCGCATCATCCATAGCCTTATCAACAGTAGCCTCATCATCATCCAAAGGCTCTAAGAATGCGGGACCAGTCCTGCATAAGAACATTGCACTCTCGGTCAAGGGGTAGTACTCCGCCATGGTTTCCATGTACTCATCTATAACTGGATGGCCACCAATCCGCAGCTGCAATTCTTCCATCCCAAACATTCTCGCCATGACACTATCATCACGGGCATCCTCTCTTAGGTAGACAAGACATGTCCATGGGACGTGTCTAGTACCTTAGTGTGTGTCACATCAACCAACTTACCCGTTAGATCCGGGTGAAGAGCAATAGTTAAGTCACAAGACTCCTCCTCTATACCTTGGGTCCTCAAGAAACGGGTTATCAACCCACCATAACAAAACCGCCAACGCAAATTGTTCCTAAACTTCATCATATTTTGCCTCAGGATTGCCCCAACATTAATAGGCATTCCCTTCATCAGCTTATAGACCAACATCACTCTATCCCATGTCACCTGAGTCAAATGTTCGCGGGAAGCAATACACTACACACTAATTTCAGCGACACCCTAGCAATTAGATTGAAATTAGCAAAGTGAAGGGTGGAATGTATCCCGATATCCTTACTACTCCCCAACCTAGCTATCGACTCTCCCCCACACAATGTGTGTCAAATATCTCTATATGGGGTTTCTCTTTCAACCTATTAAAGTCATCGACATCACAGTTAGGGGTGCCCAACAGCTCATTCAATATCGTAGCTGAAAACTTCACATCCTTTTCTCTTATAGGCACAATTTTGTACTTAGTTTCCGTGAGACAATTTGCATAAAACGCATGAACTAATGACAAATTACAGTCAACCAAATAGTAAAAAATAAACCGCAGTCCCAACTCAACCACAGTCCTATATATATGAGGAAATTGAGACTGTAACCTTACCGAATTTGTGTATTTATCCCCCATATATTTTTCTTCCCACTGGCAGTCAAACAAAGTTAACCGATACCACTGATCCGCCTTTTTTCCGAATTTTTGGGCTGGTTCCCAATATTCGGACCCTGATGTTTCACCCTTTCGACTCTGCTTAGAACCCACCACATTCTTGCCTTTTGGTGCCATTGTACCCTGTTAAGAAAAGAAAACTAGAGAAAAGGAAAAAAATTTAAAAAATGGAGGGAGGAGGGCAGGGCAGTGGTGATGAGACCAAGAAGAAAAACGAAAATTTGTAGAGGTATGAGGGAATGGGTAGTGGGTAAATGGAGAGTTGGAAGAATGGTTGTATTTATGGTGGAGTGTGGGAGAAGGGAAGGTTGGTTTGGGGAAGAGAAAAAGCTTAGTTGGGGATTTAATAGAAGAGTGGTGGAAGAATAGGAAGTGAAGAAGAAGAAGAATGGAGATTTTTTAAGGATTTGGGTGGTGGTTTAGTTGGAATAGAGGATGAATTTAGGATTTAAGGGGTTGGGTCAGGTGAAATTCGGGTTGAAACATGGATTTTGAAAATCTGGGTAGGGATGCAATAGGGGCGCGATGCGCCAGAATAGCGCCTGAAAAGGTGGTGCTCTGTTCATTCCTCCTTGGCGCGACGCGCCGTGCCGTGCAATAGCCTGCTTGTGGCAGGCGTGATGGTAGGGCGCCGCGCCAGTGTCGCGCCCCATAGTGCACTCTGAACTTTGATGTCAGGCGCGGCGCGCCTGCAGTACGCCTGGCTACAATTTTTTTTTTTTTTGTATTACAAGCTAAGTTACAAATAATGAAAAATCCTATCTAGCTAAAACTAACTTATATTCTAAAAATTGAAACTAAGCTACCAATTTTTTTTAAGAATTCGAAGACGAACTACCTATCTATTACATATGGTTCATGGGTTGCCTCCCATGTAGTGCTTGATTTAACATCGCAGCACGACGTAGATTGGATCATTCATCATTTAGCTCAAGAGCTTCCCAATCACGATCCTAATCCTCACTGAAATAGTGTTTCATCCTCTGCCCATTGATGAAGAACGTAAGGCCAGTCTTACCTTTAAGTTCAACAACCCTATGTTGTGTCATTCTAACCACTTCAAAAAGGCCACTCCACTTCTACCTTAGTTTTCCGGGGAATAACCTTAGTCTAGAGTTAAATAGTAGCACCTTATCTCCCGGATTTAAGGTACGACCTACAATGTGTTGTTCATGCCACCTCTTTGTCTTTTGTTTGTATAGCTTGGAATTTTCATAAGAATGGAACCTAAACTCCGCAAGTTCATGCAGCTGATTGACTCTCTGTTTACCGGCTAGCTCGGGGTCTAAGTACAACCTTTTGATTGCCCAATAAGCTTGATGTTCTAATTCCGCCGGAAGGTGACGTGCTTTCCAAAATACTATGTGATAGAGAGAAGACCCTATTGGTGTCTTATACGCAGTCCTATATGCCCACAACGCATCATCTAGTTTCTCAGACCAATCCTTCCTTTGAACATTCACTGTTTTCTGCAAAATTTACTTCACCTCTCATTTCAAAACCTCCACTTGGCAACTCGTTTGAGGATGGTAAGTTGTAGCAACCTCATGACGAATACCATACTTATCAAGAAGATTCTTAACAAGATGGTTAATGAAATGCTTACATCCATCACTTATAATTGCCCTTGGAGTGCCAAAGTGAGTGAAGATGTGCTTCTTGATGAATTTTATCACCACCCTTGAATCATTGGACGGAAGAGCTACAACATCCACCCATTTACGAACATAATCCACTACCACAAGAATGTAGTGGTTTCCACTAGATGGTGGGAAGGGACCCATGAAGTCAATACCACACACATCAAAGATTTCCACCTCCAAAATGTTACTGAGAGGCATCTCATGTCTTCTTGAAATAGTACCCAACCTTTGGCATTTATCACAACCGTTCACAAAAGCAATACAATCTTTAAATGACGAGGGCCAAAAGAAACTAGATTGCAGTACCTTATAAGCAATGCGCTCTCCTCCATGGTGACCTCGATATGGGCTAGCATGACAACTTTCGAGCACTTTGTGAACCTCAGATTCCGGAATGCACATTCTCACTACTCGGTTTACACCTTGCTTGAACAAGAATGGTTCATCAAAAATATAGAACTTGGCATCATGATTGAGCTTTTTCTTTTGTTGGGTGGTTACACCCGGAGGATAATCGCCACCTACTATCAAATTCACAATGTTTGCATACCATGGCACTTGAGAGATATCTCATCCCATCAATTGTTCATCCGGGAACTCTTCCCGGATTTTTTAACCTTCATTCATATGTGAAAAATCTTCTAACCTAGATAAATGATCTGCTATTTGATTCTCAGTACCTTTCTTATTCTTGGAGAAGCAATATCCATCGAATCAACCTTGGTTTAGAATCTTTTTTGTTGAATAGGTGATGTTTATAATTTCTTTATTCACATAATCAACGACACAACTTCCAGTACGAGTGTCTACGATCGTGTGGCAGTATAGTACCCAACCAAGGGTTTGGGATCGTGTCCCAAGAGAGTGGTCTTGAGAATTAATAGAAAAATAAAATTTAGTTCTAACTAGCCATAGCTAAAAACATTAACAATTAAAAACATTGTAAATCAAAAGGGGGACACATAAGTGTCAAATATCAATGGGGTTTTGTTACTAGTAATTAAAAAAACAAAAAAATAACAAGAAATCAAGTATGGGGAAGAGTTCTTGGGGTGTGACCGCAATACAAGTTGAGAGAAATAGTTGGATACGTGCTTTCAATAGGAAATTTTGCAAGATAATAGTGACTAGGCTAAGCTTTAGATGGAAATAAGTTCCCTCTTGGGCAACTTACCCCGTTTCTAATGCGTTCCTCTCGGACACCCATTTGTCGCATGAAGACCAGCCTACGCCTTACCCCACTCACTCTCTCGAAATGAGTATTAGGATATGTGACTATGGCTCACCCTCTCGGGTTGAACCTCATGTTGACCCACTCCTTAGGCCACCAGTCTAGTGTTCTTGGTTTCGCGACCTCCCTCTCGGGCCCACCAAAAACACATGGGTGGCTTAGTATTTGCAACTACAAACCTGTTAAATTAAACCACAACCACTAGGTGAAATCACTATTAAAATACATCTAATCTATCAACAAGCAAGACCCAACAATCATATCAACACATATTTGCTAAATTGTACCCCAAGTATGGGGGTTTTTAGCCACACATCAAGAAATAGAAATTTATAGCTTCAATGATGTTGAAATGAAATAGGTATAGAGAAATAAATCTTGATTTGAGCAATGAAGTAAGAATCCAAGAGACCCACTTCCAAATTGAAAGAGGTGAAACCCTTTTCTCCTTCATGTCTTCAAACCCTTACAAACTTTAGATAAAAAGTAAAAATTTAGACTAAAGTCTTCTTCTAAAATCTGATACTAAACTATAACTCTCAATGAGTATTTATAGTTTTCAAAAATCTGTTCTGCGGTGGATCACTCGATGACTTTAGTCGGAATCGCCGATCAACTCGGCGATTCACCCTTTGGTGTAGTTTATTTCCGTCTTGCACCATCCTCGGCTTCATCGTGCTCTAGATCATTCAGCGACATAGTACTACTTCACAGAACTTTCAGTGATGCGCCTACTGCTCTCTTTTTTTGCCGACCTGATCCTTTCCTTCAGGGCTTAGCACACTGGAACAAAAGGCAAAGTGAGACCTTTCGGTGATTCGCCAAGTGAACTCGGCGATCCTCAGTCCTTCATTTTCTCGTTCTTTTTAGCCTTTTCGTTCCTTTTTGCAAAGTAGTGTCAATGCATTCCTTCAAATTTCAAATACCTGACACTTAAAGGTTTCCATCAGATATTTAGATAAAATAAGCATCTGAGGACACAATTTCTATTAAAATAAAGCCCTAAATGAGTCCAACTTGTGGACTCATCAACACCCCCAACTTAAACTTTTGCTTGTCCAAACTCAAGGTCAATCTTTCAGAAAAGGTGTCTTGAACAGTGCTACACAAGACTCAATCATGAATACACACAACAAAACTCAATTTACTTATGCAAAGATCAAATGTGTACCCAAAGTTTCAAGTTGTGACACACCAAAACCAAAGATTCTCATGCTCGCAGTACTTGCTACTAATGCAAGTTCAAACTCAACAAAAGTGTCTAAATGCCCTCACAAAAAGAATGATTCAATATTCACACACTGGAATCAGATGCAACGCTCACACTCAAAAAGAGGAACACAATGCATATTTTCACCCATAGGTTTTCCCTTATTTTCCAATCGACTTTCGGTTTGGCTTACTCCAGATAAAAAAGGTCTTTTCAAGGCTTGTAATGGGGCTGAGTGCATAGGTATGGTCATTTAGGCTCAGTGACTTCTTCATCATCATGAGATGTGGTGTTCTCAAAATACCCTTTTTCCTTCCCTTATCATTTTTTCTTCTAGTGCTTCTAAGTCATCCTTTCATTCGCCCTCCATGTATTGCTTGGGAATCCAACTCCTTTTGTACCTTTATTCAAAAATTATATATATATATTTTTATTTTTTTTAAAAATTTTTTTTAGAAGGGTTTCCATTTTGTTTTGCAATACCATGGGTTATAGTGACTTTTTCTTGCACTTCTTGACTTCTCCTTTTCCTTTTCACCACACCCTTTGGCCTAAGTTGGCTATTCACTAAACCACAAATCAAGAGGATTGTAGGTCGTGGGTCAAGTAAGGTCTAGCGTTCATCAAGTTTCTTCCAAAAAAAGGTAAGGCGCGAGGGGTGTTCAAAAGAGTTTCATACGCTCACGGGTAGGTCACAAAATAGGTATATGTCAAATTTGGCTCACACTCTTTAAAGTTGCCTAATATCATACACCTTTCTAAGTCAATCAGACTAACGGGGTGAATTGTAGGTTTATTCATGCATAGTTCAAAGTAAGCTATTCACCCAAGGAATTTACACTTAAGTCAAATAAGACTACACACTTTCGCTAGTGTGCAACGGTCATTACAAGAGAATCAATTCGATAAATGTCTAATCACAACAAGATGCAAAGAGTTCACATATTCTCAATGCAACTTCATTTAGTCTCGTCATAGCCGCACATTCATGTTCGTTCGATTAGGGGAACTATTCAAGTCATCAGTATTGATCGGAACCGAGACTTAAATTTTGCAAAAGAACAACCACCTTCAACACAAGCGGTGGCAAAAAATTTCGAAAAACAAAACATTTTCGAAAGGGTCAAAATTTGCATCAATTAAAATAAAAAAGAGGAGCCATGAGCTCAAACATCCACGAAAGGCAATATATAACACAATTAAACAAAACAACCCAAATGTAAACACAAATAGCACACAAAATGTGAGCCTCACCCTACCACAAATAAAAGAAATATGTCTTCAAATGAAATTAATACATAATCCGAAAGGCAAAATAAAGAAAGACAGAAAGGGAGGTAAAGAGGGCATCCTGGCTAAGTGGTCGCTCCATCTATCTGGGCATCAGTGCCCGGAGTGACTTCCAAAAGGACTAGCTCCACTGGATCCAGCAGCAGGAGTCTTCACCAAAGAGGCTTGCACAACATCATGTATCATGATTTCTTCAGTCTCGGGTATGTCGTCTGCTGCACCTCCCTCAATCATCTCTTCGTCAGTCTCTTCCTCCAAGTCAAGGTTGACTATATGTTTTGCTCTATCTCCATGTCCAGTGGTGGTCTGAGGCATTGCAGACATATCTAGAGTCTCCTTTATTCCAAAGATCATGGACACATCGGTGAACTTCAGGTGGTTTACATCTTTTTGCAGCTCAACAATGGCAACCTTTAAAGTTGTTACCTCATTTATGGCCCCTTGGTTATGCTTACACACTGCTATCCCCGCTGCTAATGCATTAATGATAGTTTTCAGAGGTGTCACAACATTAGGTAGGGCAATCTGGATCATGCTTGGAACAGAATACTCCAGATTGGCAGCCCAACGTTCAGTAGAAAGGGCGAGTTGTCCCATCCGGAGTAGGGAAGCCTGGGTGAGTGGAGTCTGGGAAATAGCAGTAATAACATTAGGTCTGGGAAACCTTGCAGCAGTAGAAGGATCTGGGTGTGCCTGTGCAGTTGATGATTTTGTGTTTCCTTACTCCACTAAAGCTGCCTTCTTCATTTCTGCTTGATCCTTAAGGTACTCGGCTTCGATCCTCCGAATATCAGTAGAGGCTGTGGGCATCATTTTCACATCTTTCTTGCCATATCGAGGTACCCGAGCTTGTTTGCACAATGTTGTGATCAATACTGGGAACATAAATAAGGTTTTGCTCTGCCTTGCATGCATGAGTATCTTTGAAGCGATGATTTCTCCCAAGTGTTTCCGCGTTTCCTCTATAATGCAACCTAGGCAAGCTGCATTGGCTAGACGAAGATTCGACTCATTCTGGGATGGCATGATAGAGTTGTTGATGAAACCAAACCAGAACCTTGTTGCTATGTTTAGCTCTTTCTTTTCAATTTAAGATCCTTCTGCCAACCATTTTGAAATCTCCTCTGAAATTAATGGAGCTAACCATTTTTTCATATCATCCATTTTCTTTGTTCTCATCAGGTGCTGACAGTGATCTCCAATATTCGTGGACATGCCCAAAACTATGTTAATCGCCTCACTATCACACTTCACCCTCCTGCCTCTAACAACCACATAGTCTACTTCTTTGAAAGTTGCTGCCAGATGGTTTTTTTGGGGTATTAGTGCACTATATGCACTATAGAACTCTCTTACCCAATTGGGAATATAAGGACCGTGGGGTTTTGTGAAAACTTGGAATTTATGGTATCTCAGGGATTCCATTATCTCTGGGTGTCTGTCTATAACTCCGTCTATGGACATCCGCGTTTCCTCTAGAATTGTTCTCAGTCCCTCAGCTTTTACTCGATTCGTTGACTTAGGTGGAGGACCCTGTACTGGAGGTGCTAATACCATTACCTATTTTGGAGTTGGGGATGTAGGAGTGGTCGGCTGGGTATTCCTGATCCTGGATGGATCATTCAGCTTCTTTGTTCGCCGCTCAGCCCTCTGTGCAATTAGCAGATCACCCTTATCAGAACCTACATTTTCACTTCCAGATTGGTTCGGGTCATTTATGTAAAAGCCTTCATTGTCAGTACTTGCATCTGATAGCTCAAGGATCTTGTCCTTGCCCTTATCTTTCCCACCAACTTTGGAAAGTTTAGCAACCTTGTTTCTGGATGCAGCTGCATCCTCATTGATTTTAATACCTTTTGTTTTACTTTGGGGTGACCTGCTTTCCCCTGTAACTTTAGTTCTAGCCATTTCTGCAAGGAATTTCGGAAGAAGTTAGAGAAACTAACTCAAATTCATAGGAACACAATTGCAGACTATCTCACCGAATAGGTCGGCGAATCGCCTAATTGCTTTGGCGAGCAGTGCTTTATCCGTTGAAAGTTAAAGTGCAATAAAGGAAAGGAGTGCAGACAAGGGGTCATAGAGGACACTTTCGGCGATTTGCCGAATGATTTTGGCGATCTGAGATTTCTCATCGAAAGATACATAATCCATGTCTCAAATAACGTGAAATTAAAAGTGAGATGGGGTTAATAGGCAAACGGCTGAGTGATTTGGCGAGCTCGACCTAACTCGCCAATCAGCCCATCGTGCCTATTTCCCATCTATCTTCTTGATTTAAACCCGCAAACCAGAAAATAAAATCAAAACATGCACTGGATCAATCAAGCTTACAGTTGCTCAACTTAAATAGTATGTAGGAGCACCTCATAAAAATTTGTTCATGCTAACTCATCAGAACGAGATTCCCAAAAGTAGAAGTGTTGGATTAGCAAATCAAAAGAGGCACTTGAATAGTCTAAAATTGTCATAAAGGCATAGTACACAACATGATATAAAATTGCTTGCAATGAGAGTATACATATCACAATTAAATGCAGGGTTTTGAGGACTAACCTTTTAGGAAGATCAAGTCAAAACTGTGATGCTAGGCAGCATATAAGTACAGATACAAACACTACTAAATCAGTTGCTTTCGATCTGCTATTCGGCGATTCACCGAATTTTTATCTACCTCGCCGAGTTTTACAGGATCTTCAGTTTAGGTGAGGATCCAAATGGCGGTCTTTGTCCAGGTCGCCGATCTAGTCGGTGATTCGCCAATGTGGCATGTGTAATTCATCCTGTACTTTTTACGAACTTTCCATTCGCAATCTTACAAAATTAAGACATATTTATTTCAATCATAACATACTACAAATATTTAAGGAATTTGGGTTGCCTCCCAAACAATGCCTAAGTTAACGTCGTGGCATGACGTAAATCAGTACTCAAACTCCACTTGTGGGGTTAGCCTTAGAATCACCAGGCAATCCCTCGTTTTGTTTTGGGTGGAAATTTGGTGACACATAACCCATGACGTTCTCTAGTAGTTGGACAGCTCTGGAATGAGACCAAAACATCCACTTCATTTCTTCAACGTCTTCCTTCATTTCTTTCAGCTCTCTATCTTGCTCATTCACCTTGTGGAGAATGATTCAGAGCTTTCCCTCAAGACTTTTAACCTTATTGCCCTTGAGAATATTTTGCTCATGAGGGGGGATATGTTTATCCTTCCTCTTACACTGGACCTCGATCTTCACCATCTTTTTGGCCGACTCATCCACCTGAGTCATTAGGGAGGCCAACATGAAGTCCTTTTATACTTCTTGATTCATCTCAGCCATTTGATTAAGCAGTTGAACTACTATCAAATATGGTTGTTTTGTGATGCCTCTCGGAATAAGTTGGTCAACCAACCTTTTGTTTCCAGGACCAAGACTTCTGTAGAAACAATCAAGAAGAGCTATGTCGGGAGTGTCATGATTTGGGCATTGATTGGTCAGTTCATTAAACCTCGCCCATGATTTGTGGATCCGTTCACCTTCCACTTTCTTGAAAGTGAGGATACAATCCCAGAACATCATTACCTCTAATGGGGGAAACTCCATAGGCTCCTGAGTACAGCTTGTCATGCTCACTTCCTCTGTTTGGATACAAACAAACCAGCAAAACAAAACTAAAAATTAAGTGAGTAAACTACAACTAAGAAGAACAAACATTCTTATAATCTAATTTTTTTCAAGTAACACCACTCCCCGACAGCGACGCCATTTGATGTTTAGAATTTCTCTATTCACGTAATCAAGGACACAACATCCAATACGAGTGTCTACGATCGTGTGATAGTATAGTAATCCAACCAAGGGTTGGGGTCGTGTCCCAAGGGAGGGGTCTTGAGAATTAATAGAAAAATAAAATTTAGTTCCAACTAGTCGTAGCTAAACACATTAACGATTAAAAACATTGTAAATCATAAGGGGGACACAAAAGTGTCAAATATCAATGGGGGTTTTGTCACTACTAATTAAAAAAACAACAAAAATAACAACAAATCAAGTATGGGAAGATTTCTTGGGGTTTGCCTGTAGTACAAATTGAGATAAATAGTTGGGTACATCCTTTCGATAGGAAATTTTGCAAGATAATAGTGACAAGGCTAAGCTTTAGATGGAAATAAGTTCCCTCTCGGGCAACTTACCCCGTTTCAAATGCGTTCCTCTCGGACACCCATTTGCCGCATGAAGACCAGCATATCCCTTACCCCACTCACTCTATCGAGCTAAGTGTTAGGATATGGGACTAGCTCTCACCCTATCAGGCTGAACCTCATGTCGACCCACTCCTTAGGCCATCAGTCTAGTGGTCTTGGTTTCGCGACCTCCTTCTCGTGCAAGGCGAAAACACATGGGTGGCTTTGTATTTGCAACTAAAAACCCATTAAATTAAACCACAACCACTAGGTGGAAGCACCATTAAAATACATCTAATCTACCAACAAGCAAGACCCAACAATAATATCAACACATATTTGCTAAATCACACCCCAAGAATCGGGTTTTTTAGCCACACATCAAGAAATGGAAATTTATACCATCAATGATGTTGAAATCAAATGGGTATAGAGAAATAAGTCTTGATTTGAACAAACAATGAAGAATCAAAGAGACCCACTTCCAAATTGAAAGCGGTGAAACCCTTTTCTTCGTCAAGTCTTCAAACCCTTACAAACTTGAGATAAAGAGTAAGAATTGATACTAAAGTCTCCTTCTAATTTGAGGACACAATTTCTATTAAAATAAAGCCGTAAATGAGTCCAATAAGTGGACTCATCAATAGGTACCTAACAAATTCATGGTCAGTAAAAACAATCACTTTAGTACCTACCAAATACGATCTGAACTTGTAGAAGGCGAACACTAGAAACAACATCTCCTTCTCAGTCACTATGTAATTTGCTTGTGTAGAGTCAAGGGTCTTGCTTGCATAATAGATGGAGTGGAACACTTTATTTTTTCTTTGTCCCAACACTGTACCCACTACTACGTCGCTTGCATCACACATGAGTTCAAATGGTAATCCCCAATCAGGAGCAATTAAGATAGGAGCCTCAATTAAGTTCCTCTTTAACATCTCAAAAGCTTTCAAACACATCTCATCAAAGTTAAACTTCACCTCCTCCAAAAAACTGCACATAGGTCTGGCAATTTTGGAAAAAGCCTTGATGAATCCCCTGTAAAAACATGTTAACCAAGAAAACAACCCACAACTTTTACATAAATGGGAGGGGGCAATTTTTCAATAACTTCTACCTTAGCCTTATCAACCTCTAAACCAACCTTAGACACCTTATGTCCCAACACTATCCCCTCTCTAACCAAAAAATGACATTTTCCCCAGTTTAGAACGAAGTTAGTGTCTTCACATCTAGCAAGTACTTTATCAATATATCAGAGACATACCTCAGAAGACTTCCGAAAGACGGAAAAATCATCCATGAACACCTCTACAAAGTCTTCCACCATATCATGAAAAATGGCCATCATACACCTTTGAAAAGTCGTCAGTGCATTGCAAAGTCCAAAAGACATGCGCTTGAAAGCATATGTGCCATAAAGATAAGTGAACGTGGTCTTTTCCTGATCCTCGGGTGCAATCAAGATCTGGTTGTAACCGGAATATCCACATAAAAAACAATAGTACTCCTGCCTTACTAGTCGGTCAAGCATTTGATCAATGAAGGGAACGAGGTAGTTATATTTCTGGGTAGCATCATTTAGTTTCCGGTAATCCATGCAAATTCTCCACCCGGTCACTATTCTAGTGGGAATCAATTCATTCTTATCGTTCTTTACAACTGTCATACCTCCCTTCTTGGGAACACATTGTACCGAACTTACCCACTTACTAACAGAGATTGGGTACACAATTCCAGCATCTAGCCACTTTATGACTTTATTTCTTACCACTTCTTTCATCACAGGATTCAGTCGACGTTGATGTTGTGCTTTGGGTTTGTGGTCCTTTTCCATGTAAATTATGTGCATGCATAACGCCAGACTAATCCCATGAATATCAACCATCTGCCATCCAATTGCTTTCCTCATCTGCTTTAAGATCCCCAATGTCGCATCAACGTGTAAATCAGACAATTCTACAGAAAGTATAACAAGCAAAGTTTCATTAGTACCCATACCTTAGGTGAGCCGGCAGATTTTTTAGTTCCAACTTAGGGGCTTTTTTTATTGATGGGTTTGGTGGGGGGCCCAACTCGCGATCTAGTGACTCCACTTGAGTCCTACGAGTGTCTACTAGTGCTAGATTTAAGCATCATTCAATCTCTTTAGCTTTAGTATCTCCCTGTATCTCATTACCCACTAACACTCTTTCTAAAGGATCTTCAGGCACAAGTAGTTGTGATTCTACTCTGCGATCAACCACTGTAATAGCATATAACGTTTCATAAATAGAAGGCAATTTTAAAGCACGGTAAACATCAATTACCTCAACCTTATCATGTGCCCTCATAGTTAGTTGACCAGCTGCTACATCAATCAATACCCTACCCGTGGCCAAGAAAGGTCATCCCAAAATGAATGGAACTTTAGAATCGGGTTCAACGTCTAAGACCAAAAAATCTACCAAAAAAATGAATGAACCTACTTGCACTAACACATCTTCTACCACCCCCTCTGGCGTAGCGATGGATCTATCAGTGAGTTGGAGAATAACAGTGGTTCATTTTGGACTACCCAACCAAAGCTTTTGATACAACAATAAGGGCATCAAATTTATACTTGCCCCCAAATGACACAGCCCCCGAGCATGAACACTTTGCCCAATTATAATCTGCACAGTAAAACTACCCAGATCTTTTAACTTTTTGGGCAATCTGTTTTGGATCCTTGAGCTGCACTCCTCAGTAAGTGCTACAGTTTCATATTCAGTGAGACTCCTCTTGCTAGCCACAATTTCCTTCACGTATTTATCATACTTCGGGATACCCTGCAAAATGTGAACAAAAGGTAGATTAATATGAACCTATTTAAGAAGAGAGAGAAACCTACTGAAACATTCATCTTCATTCTGCTTTTGCAGCCTTTGTGGAAATGGAGGTGGTAATTTTTTTTTAGGACTGGGTACCTCAACATTGGAGCTTTTTATTACCTCTTCCACCTTCTTTTCTTTGATACTTACCTCAGTATCTCTCTTCTTTGGAGCTAGTTCCTATAATTAAAACCCACGTCTAGTACTTACCACATGCAATTATTTTGGGTTCGTCTCAGTATTACCGGGCAGCCCACCTTGGGGACGCAAGTTCAAAGAATTAGCCACTTGCGTCCACTACACCATTTTAGGCCTACGGCCACCTCAGTAAAGTGTAGCCTAAACTACCGAAAAGTGTGGCCTTTGATAAAAGGCTACACTTTTGGACTTTAAGCAACACTTTTCCTGGGGTGCCTAAAAGAAGCGTAACCTTAGAGTTTAGGCAACACTTGAAAAGTGTTGCCTAATCAGCGACGCTTAAAAGCGTAACCTAAATGGCAAAATGGCCACGCTTTTATGTACCTCATATAGCAACATTTCTATCTCATACAACTACACTTTTAAGCGTGGCCTTAGCTTCCGTATTGCCCACGATTTTTAAGTGTTGCCTTTTCTATCTAATTTATGACAACAATTTTAAAGTGTTGCCTTTTGTATCTAATGTATGACAACACTTTGAAGTGTAGTCCTTGCCCATGTGCATACCATAATTTACAGCCTTATGGCTACACTTTTAAGTGTGGTAATACTATTTTGTTTATAAAATATTTATATGCCACAATTTCTAATTAAAAAACACAAATATTGTTATGCAATAAATAATCTCAAGCATTAAA
>JAJOOO010006109.1:0-41355 GCA_029582685.1 Solanum piurae
TCCATTAATGGCATTGCTAGTGCTTTCATTTGTTCTCCCTCTTTTGCTGCTCGACCATCAGCCACCACTGTCGCCGCCTCTGGCGAAATCCAAACCACCAACAAAACCTCGTTCTCCTCTTCCCCTCTCCTCTTATCTCTCTCCCATTCCGAGACAACCACCATAAAGACCTACCTCTGTTCTCACAACAAGGTCGACAACAACAACAACAACAAAACCTTGCGGCTGCACTGCTCCAACCAGCGAGCTCCGGCGAAGCAAGCAAAACAGATCCTTTTAGATTATTTTTCAATGTTCTCCGACAAGCAAAACTCGAATATCGCTTGACAAGCTCCCGCTATCAATATTCATCTTTGTTCCTCACAATTCCATAGGAATTTGAAAGAATTTGGGGAAGAAATTACCTTAGAGATTTTAATAAATTGGAAGAGTATAGGAAAAAGTGAAAAGGAATTATAAAAAAATTGAAAAAAATAAATTAATTAATTGAATTTGTACCTGTAAAACGCATGAAGTTCACAGGCCAACACAGATCTGGTTATGGCTTTTTAGGGGTGTAATTATTACAGTTTTAAACAATTCAGGTGGGTGATAGGACTCCCGTAAAGTTGGAGTGTGTAGTTGGGATTTTGGGTATAGGTTGGGGGAGTTTTAGACCATTTTCTCAAATAATAATAATAATAATAATATAAATAAATAAAAAATCCAGCTAAGTTGCTAACTAAGCATTACAGGAAAAAAACTTAGAATCTATCAACATCTAACTACCATCTTAAGAGTGGGCCTTCCATTAATAACCAAAATAAGGAACATGCATGATCAACAACTAAAAAAAATTAAACACTTAGTGTGAGATTTTTTAAAATAAACTAAAAGGAGTCGTAATTCAATTATATTTATTTTAGCTACTGATGTACAGAAAAGCATTGGACAAACAATAACAAAACACTACTTTGGAGCGAAAAATCCACTCCTAATGTAAACCAAACTCAAAAGATCCAACTAAAACTTCTACAATCAGAGGTTGTGTGAGAAATCTAGAACTAAACATGTATAATGGGACCCAAGAAATTCAAATATGATAGGAAAAACAGAGAAATTGATTCAATTTAAAATAGCTAACAAAGCTAAACAAAGCAGTGGAAATAATAAGAGATTGATCAATCAAAAATTGAAAACAACGCATGCTAAACTTGTTGTGAACGAGGCTCTATGTCTCAAGTTAAACCTCATAACGAATATTTTAAATTCAACCCCTAATAGAATGAAACTACTCAAGTAAGCAGACCAACACTTAATACCACACCTAAGTTGAACCTTTAAAACCAGCCTCGGGACAAACAGAGAGCTGAAAATAAGATGATACTATCATGTAGCATTTAAATGTAAAACCAAGAAACTCTGTACTCAAATTCAAGCGGGGGTCTGAGGATGGTAAATCAATATACTTTAGAATGCATAAGATCCATGATATAAGCTTTCATTCATCAAAGCCTAGCTCTTTGGAGAATGCTAAAGAGCAACACCAAAGGTAAGCTATTTTCAACACAAACATGGCACAAGAATAATGCATTTTAGGCTTTTTTCAATCTAATCAGAAGTAATGCAAAACCAAATAGGTAAAATTTTCTATTAATCATAAACAGGTTCATATTTCACGAAAAAGAAAATCTCAAGAAAAAGAACATAAACTTAGATCAGCAACACCAATAGTCTTTTCTAACTACGTACTTCATCCTAGTCTATAAACAATAAATTTCTAGGCATGGGAGCTTAAGAATTTGTTAAGACTAGAAATACAATGTTTAGTTAGGTTTAGCAGGTTTCAGAAAGTTACACATTTAAACCAGATGATCACAAGACTAGTGTATATTCATTTCAAATCAGAGATAGCAAACAAATTGTTAATAGACAAAAGAAAGGGAAAAGCTCAGCCTGAGCTAGGACAACTTTTAACCATAAGAAAGATAATCAAACTGTGGTGAATCTAAAATTTTAACAAAACAACATATGATAATGAAGAAATGCTAGATGGAGCAACAATAACTCGATTGATACAAACTATACTAGAGATTAGCTAAAAAATTATTGTGGGAACAACAAAGCTCAACATAACACTCAGTCCAAACAAACTTGAAACAGTGAAGTGCACAACTTACAACTCTAAATATATTTATCTAAAGAAAGTAATGAAGAGAAATCAACAACTATATAACATGGATTTCAAAGTCAAATGAAAATAACAGTAATTAGAAATGCCTATAAGGATTTATGAACTCAACTAAGTAAAAGAACCACATTCATATCTTGAATTATAAGAAAAAAACCATCAGTAGAGAAAAATATTTAATAAACTCATTTGAAATTAACTAATAAAAACTTTTGTTGTCGTTCACATAACCATCACACTAGTCACATTGAATCTAAAAAATAATTAATAATACTAAAACAAACAACAATTATACAATGCAAAATAAATAAAAGATTGAAGAAAGAGCAAGAAGATTACCTGGTTCTGGGCAGCGAACCGGAAAAACAAGCTCAACGGAGGAGATTCCACTTCTACAACTCGAACAACCAAAATTTTTGAACTATTGAGTCAAGAATTCCCAAACTTTTAAGGGGTACTCTCAGGCATCAAAAGTCCTCCTTGAACAGTGAGAAGAAAGGGGTTTATATAAGATAGATTTGGGGGAAATTTCTTGCTAGCAACGATGTGGGAATCGGGAGATTTTCAAAAGACCTTAATAGATAAAGCTTGCGAGCTGGAGGAGGTATAGATTTGTACCAAATTAAACGGTTGAGAAGAAATCGTGAATTGGATGGATAAGAGCCGCGTGGCTCGTCTAGAAACTTCAAGGAACTTTGTCTCGTGTTGGGCACGCACGTCGTACAAATGAGAAGGAGGATGTCACTCGGGTTCGTGTTATTCTCTGGAAAAGGGGTGCGTAGAGGTGAACTGGTGCTTTATTTTGAGGGTAAAGAATGAGAGTGGAGAGCGTGGGGATAGAAAATTAGGAAAAAGTGAAATAATCAAGGATGTGGGTCGGTTTATTGAGAAATTGGGCCTAAAATTGGACCCAAATAAATGTGTGTCATCAAAAAATTGAATTCGGAGAATGTGATTCGATGCAAATTAAAATTAATTAATAAATCTTCTTAATTTAACAAGATAAAATAATTACTTTGAAATAAAATATCGACTATACCAATTAACTCATGCATTTGTCAATTCTTTTTTTTTAGAGAAATAAATTATACTCAATTAAAATACTATTTTTTTTTGTAAACCGATTTTCTCAAATATTAAAAAAAAAAATTTAAAAATATAAATATATATATATATATATATATATATATATATTATAAATCTACAAACATATAATTTATATGAAAAATGACAAAAAATGTCTTGTAAATGATTTTGAAAGTACCTTTGATTTTTCTTTCCGAAACCATTACTTCAATTTGTTCAAAATTTAAGAATCTTGAAAATTAATTTAATAGTGGTGGGCCAAAATTGGGTGTCAACAACTGTCCCTCGTTTGACTTGGATTGATAAAAGAAATTCGAGGCAAATGAAATTGACAAATCCAATTTTGACCGACCAGATCTGCATATTTAGGAAAGGGAATTTAGTACGAACTTTAGGAATTGTGGCCGAACCCTGGAAATGCGTTTTCTACATATCTCAGACTATATGAGAATTCAGGTTACTTGTAGTTCGATAAGCTTGATTAAGCGCAAAATTTTGAAAGAACTCAAAAATCATTGTGATATCGAGTTATGAAGACGCCGGAAGGCTTGGGAATAAGATTTGAGGGAGAATGTTGGAGTACAGCCGAGTTTTCAACATTGAGCGCGCCTACATATCCTTTGACCTTAGGAATCAGGTTGTTTGTAGTTCGACTCTATCGATTAAAAAGGAAATCTAGTATGCAGGATAACCTTTAGTTCTGGAAGAGTGACAAATAAGTCGAGTATGAAAAAGAGGCTTGCAACTTCTTATCCATGAATGCGGAGCTCTTCACATCCATAAGTAAAAACTTACACCACCATAATTTCCAAAGCTCTTGGTGTATTGTCACACAAATTGGAAAGCTGCTTCCACTGGAAACCAAAATTTTCCGAATGCAAAATTGAAATCAATAAACCTAAGAAAAACCCACATGCCTTCTGATAGGGATGTGGTTTGATTGTGGTGGTAGTCGTTCCTCAGCTCTCGTCCTAGTAGTTTGGCACTCCTCTTTGGACTATGTCCTAGTTCGCTGCTAAGAAAAAGTTCCACGTTGTGCTGCATCCTTTATGATGTCGTCCGCACCTATGGTTTGATTTGAGATCTCATCCTTTTGGATGCTCTCAGCAAAGACTGAAATAAACTTGTTAGTCGAAACTGTAACTGGAAAAAGTGGTAGCATCTCTTACAATGCTTTTCAGTTACTGTAGCTGTGAAAGATGTCACATAAGTATGTTCAGTATATGTCTGCACACTCAAGGTAAATAATTAGTAGACATAGTGCCACTCTAGCTAGCGGTTTGAGTCAAAAATAAAGAAAGATCATGCATATAACAAATGAGTATAAATTTATGAATTAGCATAAACATCTTTTTCAACTAGATGAGAAAATAAAGAAGTATTTAGAGTAAAAGATAATGGATACTGCTTTCGAACACAGTATATCCATTACAACTGATGATTTGTTACGGATTTGGACATGTCATTGCTTGTTTTCTGCATGTCAAACTCCGGTAATCTCAGAAATGAGCTTGATGGCTCAATGATTATCCAACTGCAACGAGGTGAATGGCTCAATTATTATCCAACTGTAACGAGGTGGATGACTCGATAATATTCCGACTGTAACGAGGTGGATGGCTTGATGATATTCATTTCTCAACTCGAGCTAAGAGAAAAAAAAATCACAGTATGCTGCATCTTTTCTGATGTCGCCTGCACCTGTGGTTTGATTTGATAATTCATCCTCTTGGATGCTCTCGACAAAGAATGAAATAAACTTGTTAGCAGAAACTGTAATTTAAATAGAGAAGTGATATGTTTTACCATATTCGACACATGTTCTTTTCTATAAATGTTCTGATGTCGGCCTCCATCGATTTTGACGTAGTAGATAGTGACTTGATATGATATGGATGAAGATGCTTCATTGATAGAAATATGATGATCCATTGGTAGGATGGTGATAATCCATTCATAGGATAATGTTGCTACATGATAGGATGATGATTCCCCATTGGTGGGATGATGTTGATGCTCTACTGATAGGACGATGATTCTTTGTTGATGATTCATTGGTACGATTATGTTGATGCTCCATTGATAGGACGATGATTCTTCGTTGATGATCCATTTGTAGGATTATGCTGATCCATTGGCATGATGATGTTGACGCTCCATTGATAGGATGATGATGCTTCGTTGATGGTCCATTGGTAGGATGTTTATGCTTCGTTGATGATCCATTTGTGAGATGATGTTGATCCATTGGCAGGATGATGATATTACATCGATAAAATAACGATGATGTCCTTCTCGGTGGTGGTACTATCTCATTTGATAATACTATAGATATGTCCTTTTGGGGTAGTTGTAGTGGAGCTTGGTAGCTATGAGGGGCATTTGGGTAATTTGGCAATTCATCTTGGTAAGTTGATTGAGCATTTGGGTAATTTGGATGATTTGGTGGTGGAGTATGGTAAATTGGTTTAATGGGATAAGGATTTTGTGGAGCTAAAGGGTAGGTTTTGGATGGTAAAGACTTTCGAACATTGATGCTGGCACGCCTCTTTGATTTTTGGCTCGACTCAAATGAGATAGAGGAAACATCTTCCCTTTTCCTTCTTAATGGTCCCGAGGATTTATCTTGGGGAGTCATTCAAATGATTTTTCCGGTCTTGAGACCATCTTCAATAGGTTCTCCAATTTTTACTATCTCACTGAACTTTCCTCGTAAAATGAGCAACATCATATTGTAGTACTCCGGCTCTTGAATGCGCACGAAGACTTCAATAATTTTTTTCTCGGTCATAGGAGGCCTAACCCTTACGACCTCTCTTCTACAAAGGTAGGCATACTTTCGATAGCTTTCAGTAGAATTTTGTTTGATTCTCTCTAAAGAGTATCAATCAGGTATGAATTTTACATTGTAACCGAACCTTTCAATGAAGTCTTTAGCCAAAGCGTTCCAACTTGGCCACTGCTTGATTTCTTTAGAAATAAACCATTCCAAACCTTCTCCTCTTAGAGTTCGACTAAAGAGTCGCATTAGTAAAGCTTCGTCTTTCCCAAATTCAATAAGTTGATCACAATAAGCCCTTAAATGAGTCAAAGGATTTTCAACTCCACTAAAAGTGTCAAATTTTGGTACTTTAAAACCTTCTTGAATATCCAAATTTGGATGACGACACATATCTTCATAATTCAACCCCACAATGGCTAGGGTGTATTGAAAGTCCTTGATTGCATTAATAATTTCATCTCTAATGCTTTGCTCAGCCTTTCCTTTCATGACCTTCCACTCCTTCTCCTTCTTTTCATAATGATCGGGTTCAAAATGTGTGGTAAATAGCGGGTATGATTCTGGCAATATTGAAATATGACAACCAGTTTTAGAGGAATGGGTTGAGTGGTAGGTGGGTTTTGGACAATTTGAGTAGGGATTTTATGGATCGGAGGAAAATTCTGGAAATTGGTATTTGGGTTTTGAGGAGTAGGTAACTTTTGGTGTGAGGCGCTAGCATGATGTGGGTTAGGAGTGGTTAAGTCAATGATGGGAGGTTTTGGAATCGTAGCAGTGGATGAATCATTTGGAAAATGTTTGTATATTGGATCAGAAGTAGGAAAATGGAGTGGAGGCCTTCCGTTGTCTGGAGTAGGAGTGTTGGCAATGATATACAAATTTGTCAAATCTCGGATCTTGTCCATTTCAGCCCTCATTTCAGCAATTTGTTGGAACAATTGTGCAATCAACTTGTTCTGTTCAGCAATGATACGGCCATTCAATGTAATTTCATTCAAATTAGTATTCTCAACATTTTCAACCATTTTCTCTTTGCATTGAATTTTACAAACATTGGTCGGAGAAGGAATATTTGGAGTCTTTGGGACCTTGTAAAGTATGGATTTTCAGCCATTTTCTCAACACAAATCAGTTTTCAGTACCTGAAAAAGAAAAACAACTCAAAGGCAAATGTGTTAGTCTGTGTCCATGATAAATATTACAAAATATCATACACGTTACTGTAAACACATAAAAGTTTCTTCATTTGAAGATAAACTAGCCCATTTATAGAGAGATATGACTAAATAAACAGGAATTTGGCTATTTGATTTTGAGCTTAGTGGATCAGAAATGTCGACTTGAGTCGGGACAAGTCAATTGTATTGTCGTACTTTTGATTTTCGATTGAAATGTAACTCTAATTTCTTTGTAAGAGTTGGAAAATATAGAATTTCTCACAAATAGGGACCGAGCCTTAAAAAGCTGCCTACGTATCTCACGAGGGAGAATTCAGGTCCTACGTAGTTTGACCAACTTTAATCTCTATTCAATTTCAGATAAAGGGTTAACCTTTTTTCTAAAATGAAAAAGTGAGATTTTGAAAATTGGAGTTCGAATTTTGTTGAGAAACTAAAGACTCGAAGAATAATTGGACGCGCTTTTGATAGTAACTTGATATTTGTGCTTAAGGATTCTAGAAACAATTCGAAGAGAAGTGGGCTAGAATATATTCAAATAAAGCAGCATATTCACACAAACAGTTATAACACATAAACAGTTATTGCGCGTTCTAAACAAATATGTGACTGTATTGTGCCAAGGGTAGGCCTAGCAATTTGAGGGATGTATACGTCATTTGAAACATTCCATTTCCCCAAAAGTCAAATTTATACAAATTTTATGAATAAACGGAATGAGGATACATAATAGGAGAAAAGGGATACTAAATAATCAATCCCGCGCAAGGGTACAATACTAAACTAAGCTTCCATGAAAACTCCTTCGTTCTTGGGCTTCTTGCCATCTCTGAATGCCAAAATCTTCAGATGCAATGGTAGTTTGATCATTCTTTGACTAGAACAAGCAACTAAACACCAACCCCAAGAGACAATGCTTTGTTAAACAACGTATACATCATTCAAATTTAAACATATAAGTATTCTTGTCTTTTTATTGGCAAATGGGCCAAATCGACAAACGGTGGGCTTCTAATGGGCCCAACACACCTTGGGTGTTGGGTCGACATAGTTCAAAATGCGCTAGAAATTGGGATTTGACTTCGCTCTACGCTAGTTGACTAAGAGTGGCTTTTGAAATATCGGGAACCCAAGTGGACAACCTAGGATAGAATTCGCGACAACCATTGGACGTATGACGTACCAATAAATTGTCGATCCTTCCCAATAGAGTTGAGTATAAAAAGTCCGGCTGTGATTATGCAGAAACCGTCCTAGCTCATGAGGATTCCCATGAACACCTTAGGAATATCAAGGAGGTAGGTGGACCCTTTGTGTTCAAGAATATCTCCCAATAATCCATAAAATTGAGGTTTTCCCATTCTCGTTAATAGGAGATGCTACAACATGGTTAAAAAAATTCCAAATGATTCAATCACTTTATGGGAAGAGCTAACTGATATCTTCTTGGAGAGATTCTTTCCACCCTTAAAGATGGTAAAACTGCATCTCCAAATAAAAATCCCAAGTGTATTAGAGGTCAACCCTTGCATAAAACATGGCTGAAGTTCGAGAAGTTGCTCTTGCAATGTCCAACACATGGCATTCCAAAAAATTTGTTACTGCAACACTTTAATTTCAGCCTTGATTTTGTCAACAAAGTAGTGGATGATCTATTAGTCCAAGGTGGATTAATGAGACAACCATATGATGTGGCTTCATTGTCGCTAGATTATATAACTAAGGTCAACTGAGCATGGAATACTAGAGAGGACCAAGTGCCTCTTCTATAAGTGGGTTTGCGCAAAGAACAAGTCCAGAAGGACCATGATAGAGATTAAAACATGGCCAAAATGATGGCCCAAATTGATTTGTTGTCTAAACATATCATGGAAGGTGGAACCAAGTCGGTAAATACGGTTGGAACCAACAGTGGGCACTGCCGGGATGATTCCAAATTTGAGACATTATAGAATGAGGAAGTTCAATACTTGGGAAATCATGTTTGGGATTCTCACACCAATTATCAATGATAAGTTGGGAACCAAGGATGTAACAATGACAGAGATGGTAGTTGGAAAGATTAGCAAGGTTGAAATTAGAGAGATAGAGAGATGGACAAAGATAGATATGTGCCTCCCCATGATCGTCCACACCCAAAAGAACTAGCTGGGCTAGAAGGAAGCCAAACTGAAGACATGTTTGTAAGGATCTACAACAAGGTTGAAGGGTCCGATAAGGTGTTGAACAATTTGAAAATGACTTATCCACTTTATTCCAGACACTGACTTCGAACTAAGATTATATCAAGCAGTTAGAGACCAAACTTGGTAAAATTTCCACTCATCTAAATCCAAGGAAAAAGGGAACTTTGCCTAGTGAAACCATCCTGAACCTGAAAAAATGATTGTTTTGATTGATCAATATGTCATGCCACGACGTTAAATAAGGCACTCTTTGGGAGGCAACCTAAGTCTTTATTTTTATTTTTACTACCTTCAAATAACGTGTGTTTAGAGTGCAGGTTGAGAAGAGGTTTGAAGATTAAAAAGAAAAGCATAGGCGATATAAAACCCAAATGGCGATCTGTCGAAGGCATTATGCGGACTAATTTGTGTCTTCCTTTTTATCTTTAATAGATGGGAAAGTGTTATGTCATGATCCGCGTTCAGAACCCCAAATAGTGATTCATTGGAGTGCATTATATGGACTCCGACGAGTCCACCGAATCAGCCTTCAGGTTTGGTGTTTGTTAAGGCATGATCAGCGAGCTTAACCTCTAGTTGGCGATCTGCCGAACATGTTCAGTGTTTTTAGTTGAGATCTTTTAACGGGCTTGATATAAAAAGGCCAAGGGTCTTTTCAAATTCAAAAATAAAAAAACTTTGATATTTGAGAGCCTTTTCAATTCCTTTCTATTCCTTTATGCATTTTGAGTGTTTGTGAGTCTCTTGTGAGAATTTACAAATATTGAGGAGTGCATTTTTTTAAGTTCATGTTAACCCAACCACGATCCTTTTTTTTCACGATTGATTTTCGGCATTAAGGTTGGTTTCTCAAATTATTGTTGTTAATTTGCAGTTTAGAATGCTTATAGGGTGTGAGATTGTTCCCTGTAACTGCTATTTTATGCCTAATTTCGATGGGTGCCTAGTTGGCGATTGGGCAGCTTGATCACCCAAAGCACTTGGTGATGCGCCAAAGGGAACCTAAGGTCGCCTAGTGGACTTCCCTTTTGGCCTAGGTGCTGGCCCAAAGGGCGAGCTAAGTCATAGCTCGCCAACCTAATTGGCGAATCACCCATTGACCCCCTAGATCGCCTAAGTGAACTACCCCATTATTGAGCTTGCTGGAAATTTGGGCGAGCCAAGGGTCCACATGGCGAGTCGCCTAGTGCCCTTGGCGAGCCATTGAGGTGCAAAGGGTGAACTAAGTCGTGGTGGTTAGTAAATTTTAAGTTAAAACGTTTTAAGTCTTTAGTTATTTACCAAAGTTTACCCTACATTACTCTATTCCTTTCCTAGCAACTATATAAGCTCATTAGACGTAAGTTTACCTCAATTAAGCCATTCTCCCTATAAACAAAAGAAAACCCACTTCATCTTCTCCATAGAATATTTCTCTCTCTAAGAAGAACATCCATTGAAGAAGAAGCTAGGGTTCAAGCTTAGGTCAAGAACTAAGTCCATTGTTGAGAGCTTGTGCCAAGGCTTTGATAAAAGGTATCTTTAGCTTTCATCTATGGGTTCTTCCACCCATAGAGTCCCCTAAGAATTTCCCCTAATTTGTGAAGAAGAACCCCAATCTAAGCTAGGGTTTCTTCCAAAGTGTGGGTATAGTTTGATATCATTCCAAATGGTTGGATAATACTTATTTAAGGGTGATTTAGCATTGAATTGTGATACTATGATGAAATTATGTGATTCCAATGGTTAACCCTAGTTTACTTGATGAGTTTCATGTTTTGTGGGTTTATGCCATTAGAGGGGAATTTGAAGGTTCATGAGCAATCTTCCTAGACTAATATCATGAGTAGTAATTGATCAAAGTTAGGATCAAATGATTATAAATTGACCTAGGATCTATTGTATATGATGAATCTTGGCATGTAATTTTGAAATTGAACCTTTAGGATGAAGTATGGTTAGAATCACCTAGTAATGAAGAGTTTGAATGAATGCCTTGAAATCTAAGTTCATAAGATGCTTACATGTTGTAAATTTGTTAAGAGTGAAGACTCCTAGTTATGAATGTTGAAGGCTAATATGATTGTCTATAAATGCTAAGGCTTTGAGGGTAAAGTCTAAGTGATAATAAAGTCTAATAGGTACAATTATGGTGAAGACCTATACTCACGTAACCTACCTTATGAATGCTTGAAGTATGAAGTGATAGAATCACTTGAACATGGATATATTGTCAAGGACATCCTTCCATGAGACAATGAGTGTTAAGCGAGGATTGAAAAGTAAACCATGGGGTGTATGCTTGGCTCCAAGTGGATATTGAAGATTAGATAGATTGTCACACAAGATAGGGTCCGGACTCCAAGATGAAAGGAGAGCCACACCTAGTTGATTTGAGGACCATCCAAGTTAAATGGGGAACTCTTACGTAGTAGAGTGTGGGTTTTTCTAAAGTTAGTTCTCATGAGATAAAAGCTTTCACGTAGTTGGGTTAATGTTTCTAGTAGCAATATCTATATCCAATGAACTAAGACATGCTTGAAGAAGCATCTCATAGTGTTCTAAAACATAATTCAACTAAGACTTACTTAGTGAAGTACCTCACAGTTTTCAAGAGTATGAATGCACTTAGACATGCTTAAATTAGTATCTCATAGTGTTCTTGTAAATGATGAACCTAGACATGCTAAGAGTGGTATCTCATAGGGTTCATTCTAATAATGAACTAAGAATTACTTAAGATAGTACCTCATAGTGTTCTAAAGACAACAAGAGGAACTGGGTTCCAAACCAAAAAGAAATAGAAAGAGGACCTAAAAGTAATATGTACCATGATTAGTATTATCTGATGCTATGATTGTATTGCACAAGTATGACTTAGGGTCACTAAAAGAAGTCTTGAGACAAGACTGTGCTAGAGTTGCCTTTCCTAGTTATGATTTACGAAATGTGATAGATTCCCTTAGTTATGAGAGTTAAACTAAATATGAGGCCATGGTAGGGTAAATATGACTAGGATGACTTCAAGGCTATGCTTAGTGTGAAGGGGAGTATCGGATGCGTTTCATGCACTGCACAAGTGTGTCTTGAAGTTACTTAGAAGTATGATACCCTTATGGCATAGAGAAGCTTAAGAGTTGACCATGTGTAGACTATGATTAAGATGACCAAAAAGGGATACTTAGCATGATTAGTATTATGGGATGCTATTCTTTCTTTGCACTTGTATGCTTTCGAGGTTACTGAAGAATGGTGCTATTATGGTAAAGAGCTCTAAGAGTCTATTATGCTTATATGAGTATGACTATGTCCTATATTGGCTTATGTTTATATGAAGCTTTTGTTGATGATTATGGTATGACTATGTTCTTAGATCTTATTGTTACGTCTCATGTTGACTAACCATTTTGAGATGCTCTTATGATGTTGTCCTAGCTTTCATACTAGGTACATTTTGTACTAATTCATATTGCCTACATTCTAATCAAATGTAGGGTGTTGGTGATTGAGTTCCTTGGAGGCTAGGTTCCTAGGTGCAAGAGAAGTTGAAGAATTCGTGAGTCCTCATAGCTTCGAGGACAAACCCCTTATATTTCTTTTATGTCTTTTTCTTATGTTGTAGACACTTATGTGGGCTGCGTCCCAAGTCTTTTAATCAAGACTCGTAATAGATAGTTTGAGACAAAGAGTTTAGTAAAGACTTTTGTTTCTTATGAAAATGTTTTATATTGATTGGTTTAAAAGAAAGTTTTAAATTTTCCTCTATTTTGCTTTTATTACCTATGTTATGATGCTAAGGGCTTGTATGACACCCCATCAGGGTCGAGTACGATGTGGTACATCTAGGGGGGGTACTCTTGGGTCGTGACAAACTTGGTATCAGAGCACAAGTTTTAGAATGGTACTAGGATTGTCTCAAATCATGTGTAAGTAGAGTTTTATTCATGGGTGTGAGTCGCGATACATTTATGAATAGGAAACTATTGGATGTTTAGGAAAAGTTTCATTTTTTTCATTCTCTTAGTTGTGCCATAGAGTTTGGCTTTAGTAGGCCTTTCCTCTAATCCATGCCCATTATTTTTCAGGGTATTTCTAACACGAGGGCTAATGCTAGGAGAGTTGAGGAAGGTGATGACGATAAAACGGTTCCTATTCAATTTCTGCACCAAGCTCGTCCTCAAGTTCCTATTGATGTGGGAACTATGACTAATGTGCAGATAAGGGCGGCTATCCAAATAATGACTCAAGCCATGACGGCCCAAGTCAATAGGAAAGTAGTTGCTCCGGCTAATAATTTGAATACGACTGCTTTGAGGGTGAGAGAGTTTTTGAGGATGAACCCTCCGTAGTTTTATGGCTCCAAGGTAGAGGAATACGCTCAAGGTTTTATAGATAAGGTGTATAAGGTGCTTTCTATCATGGGTTTGACTGCAGTTGGGAAAGAGGAATTAGATGCTTGTCAATTGAGAGATATAGCTCAAATTTGGTATGAACAATGGAAAGATAATAAACCGTTAGGATCGGGCCCAATAGAGTGGGAAGGGTTCAAAGAAGTATTTCTATATAGGTTCTTTCCCTTAAAATTGAGAGAGTGAAAGATGAAAGAATTCATCAACCTTCGTTAAGGAGGTATGAGTGTGAATAAGTATGCTCTTAGGTTCACCCAACTATCCAAGTATGCCCCAACCCTAGTGGCTGACTCGAGGGCTAGAATGAATAAGTTTGTGATGGGAGTGTCTGAATTGGTAGAGAATGAGTGTCGTTCGGCAATGCTTATCCCTAGTATGAATATTTCAAGTCTAATGGTTCATGCCGAACAAATTGAGGAGCAAAAGCTCAAGAAGATGAATAGGGAGGTAAAGAGGGCTAGGACTAATGATAGAATCTTTTCCTAATGCTAAGTCTGATGGACAAGATAGGCCTAGGACTAAACCAAGGTATTCCGGCCAAGATTCTTCCAAGTCTACTTGCTCTAAGTGTTGGAGAAGTCATTATGGAAAGTTCCTAGGGGGAATGGATGGGTGATATGGATGTGGAAAGGATGGGCACAAAATGAGAGATTACCTGGTTGTTAAAGCTAAGGGTAGGGAGGAGAAGAAAGTTGACTCTAATGGTGTTTCTGAGGAGCCTCAAAAGAAGAATAGGTTTTATGCTCTTCAATATAGAGAAGATCAACAATGATGTCCTCATGTCCTTTACGATATGTGTTTTATGCTTTAGTAGTTTTCTCGGACCTCTTGTCTTTTGTGACTTATTATTTTTGGACTTGATGTTGTCCTTATTTTGAATGATGTCTAGAAAATCATGTGTGGGATTACTCCCAAGGGGGATATAGTGTGCCTACCTAATAAGGTTATATGTGCTCATGTGTTGCTAGGATTTTCTCATACGCATGTTTATGAGAATGCTTAGGTCTTGTTAGAAATGACTTATTTGCATTTTTTTCTTAGTTTGTAATGCTTTGAGTAGAGTTGCATATGAGCTCCATGAGAGTATGTTGAGAATGTTTTGACTAGGAGATGATAGTTCCTCCTTCAACATGATTAGTTATGAGAGTATCATTCCTTGAGTTTCATTGAGTATGTTTAGAAAGAATTGAAGTTGTCCTCTTTGTTTATGTGCATTAGATATGTTGCATGCATGATGGTCTGCTAGTCTAGAATCGTTTCCTTTAAGGAGTGTTTAGAAAATTCATTCGAGGAGGAATGTTCCCAAGGTGGAGATATTGTAACACCCCGGAAACTAGTACACTAAACTAGAGCCACAAGCTAGGGTTCTAAGTTTTGATGTATGTAAAATACAGTCGTAGATGTGACTTTCTGTACTTTTAATGAGGGGCTTAGTAGTTGAACGTCAAGATACGTGTTAGACCCCGTTGTTTAGAATACTATCTATTGAATGGTATAGGGTTGCAAGGGCCTAAGATATCAAGTTTAGAATACTATCTATTGAATGGTATACAGTAAAATAGAACTTGTTCTCCTAAGTCCCTAATTGGTGATTGAGCAGATTAATCACCCAAAGCACTTGGCGATACGACAAAGGGAACCTAAGGTCGCCTAGTGGACTTCCCTTTTGGCCTAGGTGCTGGACCAAAGGGTGAGCTAAGTCATAGCTCGCCAACGTACTTGGCGTACCGCCCATTGACCCACTAGATCGCCTAAGTGAACTAACCCATTATTGAGCTTGCTGGAAATTTGGGCGAAACAAGGGTCCACTTGGCGAGCCATGGAGGTGCAAAGGGCGAGCTAAGTCGTGGTGGTTAGTAAATTTTAAGTTAAAACGTTTTAATTCTTTAGTTATTTACCAAATTTAACCCTACATTACTCTATTCCTTTCCTAGCAACTATATAAGCTCATTAGACGTAAGTTTACCTCAATTAAGTCATTCTCCCTACAATCAAAAGAAAACCCACTTCATCTTCTCCATAGAATATTTGTCTCTCTAAGAAGAACATACATTGAAGAAGAAGCTAGGGTTGAAGCTTAGGTCAAGTACTAAGTCCGTTGTTGAGAGCTTGTGCCAAGGCTTTGATAAAAGGTATCTTTAGCTTTCATCTATGGGTTCTTCCACCCATAGAGTCCCCTAAGAATTTCCCCTAATTTGTGAAGAAGAACCCCAATCTAAGCTAGGGTTTCTTCCAAAGTGTAGGTATAGTTTGATATCATTCCAAATGGTTGGATAATACTTATTTAAGGGTGATTTAGCATTGAATTGTGATACTATGATGAAATTATGTGATTACAATGGTTAAACCTAGTTTACTTGATGAGTTTCATGTTTTGTGGGTTTATGCCATTAGAGGGGAATTTGAAGGTTCATGAGCAATCTTCCTAGACTAATATCATGAGTAGGAATTGATCAAAGTTAGGATCAAATGATTATAAATTGACCTAGAATCTATTGTATATGATGAATCTTGGCATGCAATTTTGAAATTGAACATTTAGGATTACTATGGTTAGAATCACCTAGTAATGAAGAGTTTGAATGAATGCCTTGAAATCTAAGTTCATAAGATGCTTACATGTTGTAAATTTGTTAAGAGTGAAAACTCCCAGTTATGAATGTTGAAGGCTAATATGATTGTCTATAGATGCTAAGGCTTTGAGGGTAAAGTCTAAGTGATAATAAAGTCTAATAGGTACAATTATGGTGAAGGCCTATACTCACGTAACCTACCTTATGAATGTTTGAAGTATGAAGCGATAGAATCACTTGAACATGGATATATTGTCAAGGATATCCTTCCATGAGACAATGAGTGTTAAGCGAGGATTGAAAAGTAAACCATGGGGTGTATGCTTGGCTCCAAGTGGATATTGAAGATCAGATAGATTGTCAAACAAGATAGGGTCCGGACTCCAAGATGAAAGGAGAGTCACACCTAGTGGATTTGAGGACCATCCAAGTTAAATGGGGAACTCTTACGTAGTAGAGTGTGGGTTTTTCTAAAGTTAGTTCTCATGAGATAAAAGCTTTCACGTAGTTGGGTTAATGTTTCTAGTAGCAATCTCCATATCCAATGAACTAAGACATGCTTGAAGAAGCATCTCATAGTGTTCTAAAACATAATTCAACTAAGACTTACTTAGTGAAGTACCTCACAGTTGTCAAGAGTATGGATGCACTTAGACATGCTTAAAGTAGTATATCATAGTGTTCCTGTAAATAATGAACCTAGACATGCTAAGAATGGTTTCTCATAGGGTTCATTCTAATAATGAACTAAGATGTACTTAAGAGAGTACCTCATAGTGTTCTAAAGACAACGAGAGGAACTGGGTTCCAAACCAAAAAGAAATAGAAAGAGGACCTAAGAGTAATACGTAGCATGATTAGTATTATGGGATGCTATGATTGTATTGCACAAGTATGACTTAGGGTCAGTAAAAGAAGTCTTGAGACATGATTGTGCTAGAGTTACCTTTTTTAGTTATGATTTACTAAAGGTGAGAGATTCCCTTAGTTATGAGAGTTAAACTAAATATGAGGCCAAGGTAGGGTAAATTTGACTAGGATGACTTCAAGGCTATGCTTAGTGTGAAGGGGAGTATCGGATACGTTTCATGCACTTCACAAGTGTGTCTTGAAGTTACTTAGAAGTATGATACCCTTATGGCATAGAGAAACTTAAGAGTTGACCATGTGTAGACTATCATTAAGATGAAAAAAAGGGATACTTAGCATGATTAGTATTATGGGATGCTATTCTTGCTTTGCACTTGTATGCTTTCGAGGTTACTGAAGAATGGTTCTATTATGGTAAAGAGGACTGAGAGTCTATTATGCTTATATGAGTATGACTATGTCCTATATTGGCTTGTGTTTATATGAAGCTTTTGCTGATAATTATGGTATGACTATGTTCTTAGATCTTATTCTTACGTCTCATGTTAACTAACCATTTTGAGATGCTCTTATGATGTTGTGCTAGCTTTCATACTTGGTACATTTTGTACTAATTCATATTGCCTACATTCTAATCAAATGTAGGGTGTTGGTGATTGAGTTCCTTGGAGGCTAGGTTCCTAGGTGCAAGAGAAGTTGAAGAATTTGTGAGTCCTCACAGCTTCGAGGACAAACCCCTTATATTTCTTTTATGTCTTTTTCTTATGTTGTAGACACTTATGTGGGCTGCGTACCAAGTATTTTAATCAAGAGTTGTAATAGATAGTTTGAGACAAAGAGTTTAGTAAAGTATTTTGTTTCTTATGAAAATGTTTTATATTGATTGGTTTAAAAGAAAGTTTTAAATTTTCCTCTATTTTTCTTTTATTACCTATGTTATGATGCTAAGGGCTTGTATGACACCCCATCAGGGTCGAGTACGATGTGGTACGTCTAGGGGGGGTACTCTTGGATCGTGACCTACTTGGTATCAGAGCACAAGGTTTAGAATGGTTCTAAGATTGTCTCAAACCACGTCTAAGTAGAGTTTTATTCGTGGGTGTGAGTCGTGACACATTTATGAATAGGAGACTATTGGATGTTTATGAAAAGTCTCATTTTTTTTATTCTCTTAGTTGTGCCAAAGAGTTTGGCTTTAGTAGGCCCTTCCTCTAATCCATGCCCATTATTTTTCAGGGTATTGCTAACACAAGGGCTACTGCTAGGAGAGTTGAGGAAGGTGATGACGATAAAACGGTTCCTATTCAATTTCTGCCCCAAGCTCCTCATCAAGTTCCTATTGATGTGGGAACTATGACTTATGTGGAGATAAGGGCGGCTGTCCAAATATTGACTCAAGCCATGACGGCCCAAGTCAATAGGAAAGTAGTTGCTCCAGCTACTAATGTGAATACGGCTGCTTTGAGGGTGAGAGAGTTTTTGAGGATGAACCCTCCGGAGTTTTATGGATCCAAAGTAGAGAAACACGCTCAAGGTTTCATAGATGAGGTGTATAAGGTGCGTGCTATCATGGGCTTGACTGCAGTTGGGAAAGAGGAATTAGCTTCTTGTGAATTGAGGGATATATCTCAAATTTGGTATGAACAATCGAAAGATAATAGGCCGTTAGGATCGGGCCCAATAGAGTGGGAAGGGTTCGAAGCAGTATTTCTAGATAGGTTCTTTCCCTTAGAATTGAGAGAGCGAAAGATGAAAGAATTCATCAAGTTTCGTCAAGGAGGTATGAGTGTGAAGGAGTATGCTCTTAGGTTCACCCAACTATCCAAGTATGCCCCAACACTAATGGCAGACTCGAGGGCTAGAATGAATAAATTTATGATGGGAGTGTCTGAATTGGTAGAGAATGAGTGTCGTTTGGCAATGCTTATCCCTAGTATGAATATTTCAAGTCTTATGGTTCATGCCGAACAAATTGAGGAGAAAAACCTCAAGAAGATGAATAGGGAGGTAAAGAGGGCTAGAACCAATGATAGAATTTTTTCTTAATGCTAAGTCTGATGGACAAGATAGGCCTAGGACTAAACCAAGGTATTCCGGCTAAGATTCTTCCTATTCTACTTGCTCTAAGTCTGGGAGAAGTCATTATGGAAAGTTCCTAGGGGGCATGGATGGGTGATATGGATGTGGAAAGGATGGGCACAAAATAAGAGATTGCCTTGTTGTTAAAGCTAAGGGTAGGGAGGAGAAGAAAGTTGACTCTAGTGGTGTTGCTGAGAAGCCTCAAAAGAAGAATAGTTTTTATGCTCTTCAATATACAGAGGATCAAGAGTGATGTCCTCATGTCCTTTACGATATGTGTTTTATGCTTTAGTAGTTTTCTCGGACTTCTTGTCTTTTGTGACTTATTATTTTTGGACTTGATGTTGTCCTTATTATGAATGATGTCTAGAAAATCATGTGTGGGATTACTCCTAAGGGGGATATAGTGTGCCTACCTAATAAGGTTATATGTGCTCATGTGTTGCTATGATTTTCTCATACGCATGTTTATGACAATGCTTAGGTCTTGTTAGAAATGACTTATTTGCATTTTTTTCTTAGGTTGTAATGCATTGAGTAGAGTTGCATATGAGCTCCATGAGAGTATATTGAGAATGTTTTGACTAGGATATCATAGTTCCTCCTTTAACATGATTAGTTATGAGAGTATCATTCCTTGAGTTTCATTGAGTATGTTTAGAAGGAATTGAAGTTGTCCTCTTTGTTTATGTGCATTAGATATGTTGTATGCATGATGGTCTGCTAGTCTAGAGTCGTTTCCTTTAAGGAGTGTTCAGAATAGTCATTCGAGGACGAATGTTCCCAAGGGGGAGATATTGTAACACCCCGGAAACTAGCACACTAAACTAGAGCCACAAGCTAGGGTTCTAAGTTTTGAAGTATGTAAAATACAGTCGTAGATGAAACTTTCCGTACTTTGAATGAGGGGCTTAGTAGTTGAACGTCAAGATACGTGTTAGACCCCGTAGTTTAGAATACTATCTATTGAATGGTATAGGGTTGCAAGGGCCTAAGATATCAAGTTTAGAATACTATCTATTGAATGGTATAGAGTAAAATAGAACTTGTTCTCCTAAGTCCCTAATTGGCGATTGAGCAGATTAATCACCCAAGGCACTTGGTGATGCGCCAAAGGGAACCTAAGGTAGTCTAGTGGACTTCCCTTTTGGCCTAGGTGCTGGATCAAAGGGTGAGCTAAGTCATAGCTCACCAACCTACTTGGCGAATCGCCCATTGACCCCCTAGATTGCCTAAGCGAACTACCCCATTATTGAACCTGCTGGAAATTTGGGCGAGACAAGGGTCCACTTGGCGAGTCGCCTACTGCCCTTGGCGAGCCGTGGAGGTGCAAAGGGCGAGCTAAGTCGTGGTGGTTAGTAAATTTTAATTTAAAACGTTTTAAGTCTTTAGTTATTTAGCAAACTTGAACCTACATTACTCTATTCCTTTCCTAACAACTATATAAGCTCATTAGACGTAAGTTTACCTTAATTAAGTCATTCTCCCTAGAATAAAAATAAAACGCACTTCATCTTCTCCATATAATATTTCTCTCTCTAAGAAGAACATCCATTGAAGAAGAAGCTAGGGTTGAATCTTAGGTCAAGAACTAAGTCCATTGTTGAGAGCTTGTGACAGGGCTTTGATAAAAGGTATCTTTAGCTTTCATCTATGGGTTCTTCCACCAATAGAGTCCCCTAAAAATTTCCCCTAATTTGTGAAGAAGAACCCAATCTAAGCTAGGGTTTCTTCCAAAGTGTGGGTATAGTTTGATATCATTCCAAATGGTTGGATAATACTTATTTAAGGGTGATTTAGCATTGAATTGTGATACTATGATGAAATTATGTGATTCCAATGGTTAACCCTAGTTTACTTGATGAGTTTCCTGTTTTGTGGGTTTATGCCATTAGAGGGGAATTTGAAGGTTCATGAGCAATCTTCCTAGACTAATATCATGATTAGTAATTGATCAAAGTTAGGATCAAATGATTATAAATTGACCTAGAATCTATTGTATATGATGAATCTTGGCATGCAATTTTGAAATTGAACCTTTAGGATGAACTATGGTTAGAATCACCTAGTAATGAAGAGTTTGAATGAATGCCTTGAAATCTAAGTTCATAATATGCTTACATGTTGTAAATTTGCTAAGAGTGAAGACTCCTACTTATGAATGTTGAAGGCTAATATGATTGTCGTTAGATGCTAAAGCTTTGAGGGTAAAGTCTAAGTGATAATAAAGTCTAATAGGTACAATTATGGTGAAGGCCTATACTCACGTAACCTACCTTATGAATGTTTGAAGTATAAAGTGATAGAATCACTTGAACATGGATATATTGTCAAGGACATCCTTCCATGAGACAATGAGTGTTAAGCAAGGATTGAAAAGTAAACCATGGGGTGTATGCTTGGCGCCAAGTGGATATTGAAGATCAGATAGATTGTCACACAAGATAGGGTCCGGACTCCAAGATGAAAGGAGAGCCACACCTAGTTTATTTGAGGACCATCCAAGTTAAATGGGGAACTCTTACGTAGTAGAGTGTGGGTTTTTCTAAAGTTAGTTCTCATGAGATAAAAGCTTTCACGTAGTTGGGTTAATGTTTCTAGTAGCAATCTCCATATCCAATGAACTAAGACATGCTTGAAGAAGCATCTCATAGTGTTCTAAATCATAATTGAACTAAGACTTAATTAGTGAAGTACCTCACAATGTTCAAGAGTATGTATGGACTTAGACATGCTTAAAGTAGTATATCATAGTGTTCCTGTAAATGATAAACCTAGACATACTAAGAGTGGCATCTCATAGGGTTCATTCTAATAATGAACTAAGATGTACTTAAGAGAGTACCTCATAGTGTTCTAAAGACAACGAGAGGAACTGGGTTCCAAACCAAAAAGAAATAGAAAGAGGACCAAAAAGTAATATGTAGCATGATTAGTATTATGGGATTCTATGATTGTATTGCACAAGTCTGACTTAGGGTGACTAAAAGAAGTCTTGAGACATGACTGTGCTAGAGTTGCCTTTCCTAGTTATGATTTACTAAAGGTGAGAGATTCCCTTAGTTATGAGAGTTAAACTAAATATGATGCCAAGGTAGGGTGAATAATACTAGGATGACTTCAAGGCTATGCTTAGTGTGAAAGGTAGTATCGGATGCCTGTAATGCACTCCACAAGTGTGTCTTGAAGTTACTTATAAGTTTGATACCCTTATGGCATAGAGAAGATTAAGAGTTGACCATGTGTAGACTATGATTAAGATGACCAAAAAGGGATACTTGACATGATTATTATTATGGGATGCTATTCTTGCTTTGCACTTGTATTCTTTCGAGGTTACTGAAGAATGGTGCTATTATGGTAAAGAGGACTAAGAGTCTATTATGATTATATGAGTATGACTATGTCCTATATTGGCTTATGTTTATATGAAGCTTTTGTTGATTATTATGGTATGACTATATTCTTAGATCTGATGCTTACGTCTCATATTGACTAACCATTTTGAGATGCTCTTATGATGTTATGCTAGCTTTCATACTTGGTACATTTTGTACTAATGCATATTACCTACATTCTAATCAAATCTAGGGTGTTCGAGATTGAGTTGCTTGGAGGCTAGGTTCCTAGGTGTAAGAGGAGTTGAAGAATTGGTGAGTCCTCATAGCTTCGGGGACAAACCTCTTATGTTTCCTTTATGTGTTTTTCTTATGTTTTAGACACTTATGTGGGCTGCGTCCCAAGTCTTTTAGTTAATAGTTGTAAGAGATGGTTTGAGACAAAGAGTTTAGTAAAGACTTCTGTTGGTTATGAAAATGTTTTCTATTGATTGGTTTTAAAGAAAGTTTTAAATTTTCCTGTATTTTGCTTATATTTCCTATGTTCTGATTCTAAGGGCTTCTATGAGACCCCTTCGGGGTTGAGTACACCGTGTTACATCTAGGGAATACCCCTGGGTCGTGACAAAAGTGGTGCTTAAAAAGTCTGTTGAGGCCTTCTCCCAAGAGGGATATGGTGTACTTTGATATCAAGGTAGTTTATGTGTTCCTAATATGAATGAATTGAGGGAACATATATTGTCAGAAGCCCATAGTTCTCAGTATTCCCATCACTCGGGAGTCACAAAGATGTACCGTGATTTGTGGGAGATCTATTGGTGAAATGGGAAGAAGAAAGATATTGCGAAGTTTGCGGCTAAATGTCGTAATTTCCAACAAGATAAAGTTGAACATCATAAACCGGGAGGTTTGTCCCAAGACATTAGTATTCCTACTAAGAAGTTAGAAGATTTGAATATGGACTTCATAGTAATGTTGCCACGCACACGACGACAACCTGACTCGATTTGCGTTATAGTAGATCAACTGACAAAATTGGCTCATTTTATTCCCGTCAAGGTTTCCTATTCGGTGTAGGATTATGCTAAAATGTATTTGAGAGAAATGGTAAGGTTGCATGGAGTGACCTTGTCCATAATTTCCGATCATGGTACTCAATTCACTTCTGAGTTTTGGAAGTATTTCCAAAAGGGTCTTGGTACTCGTGTTTATCTTAGTATGACCTTTCATCCCCAAACTGATGGGCAAGCAGAGCGTACTACCCAAACTTTGGAAGAAATGTTGAGAGCTTGTGTGATTGATTTTAAGTTAATTGGGATGACCATTTGCCGTTGATTGAGTTTTCTTATAACAACAGCTATCACTCGAGTGTTGGTATGGCTACATTTGAGGCATTGTATGGTAGGAGGTGTAGATCTCATATAGGTTGGTTTGAGTTGGGTGAAGTTTCCCTAATAGGTCCTGAGTTGGTACATAAGGCTATAGAGAAGGCTTGACTTATTAGAGAGATGCTTAAAATGGCTCGAAGTCGAAAAACGTTATATGCCGATGTTAGAAGAAGAGATCTTGAGTTTGATGTTAATGATTGGGTTTACTTAAAAATTTCACCCATAAAGGGTGTAATGAGGTTTGGTAAGAAAGGGAAGCTTAGTCCTTTATATTTAGGCCCATATCAAATTTTGAGGCGTGTTGGTAAGGTTGCTTATGAACTAGATTTTCCTACTGAGTTGGCATCGTTGCATCCGGTTTTCCATAGCTCTATGTTGAAGAAATGTGTTGGTGATCTGACGTCCATAGTTACTTTAGAGGGTTTGGGAGTTTAGGAGAGTATTTCCTATGAAGAAGTTTCGGTTGAGATTTTAGACCAGTAAGTAAAGAAGTTGCTTCCATGAAAGTGTTATGGAGGAATCATTTAGTTGAGGGTGCTACATGGGAGGCCGAGGCCGATATGATGTCCCGATAGCCTCATATTTTTCCTTCTACTCTTATTCTATCTTGAGGTATTGAGTTCCTCATGGTTTACTCTTTTGGTCTCATGTGTGTTTTAGATATTCCCATGATTTTCTTATTATGCATGTTCATGAAAAGTTTAAGTTTTGAGAAAATGAGTCAACTTGATTGATTTCTACATGTTTATGTGCCTATGAGTATGAATTGCATATAGACCATGATATGATGTTTTGAACATGCCTTAGCTTGGAGTTGATATGATGTTTCCTCCTCGGATATATGCATTTGATTATAAGTTGCATATGAATTTCATGATATTAAGATATGAGTATGTTTTAGCTCAGAGTTGAGGTTTCCTCCTTGGATATGTGCATTTATGTGAGTGCATGCATGATGGGCTTCTAGTCTTGAATCTTTTCCTTTAAGAGTTGTTTAAAATTCCATTCGAGGATGAATGTTCCCAAGGGGGAGATAATGTTACACCTCGAAATTTAGTAGTCTAAGCAATGGGCTAAGTGGGAAGTCACTAGCAAAAGATTTGAGCTTGGGCACCCTTCACGAGGACCCATACGAGTCGTGAAGGGGACCCCGAATCGTGGTGTAGCTCGTGGTGGCTCACAATAGGTAGCCAAGTGATGTTCACCTCCTATGACCACCAAGATTGATTTTAGTGGGATCACGGGTCATGGTGATGGACATGAAGGGCTAGGCAGTGAGCTAGTCAAGACGGCCTCCTCCCACAAGCCACTTGACGGCTCATGAAGGCCTTGATGGCTCGTGGAGGTGGGCGTGTCAGGTGAGGGGTATAACGGGTGGTAACACTGGTTAAGGACCACAGCTGGCACCACGGCTCGTGAGAGCCACTGTCATGACCCAGGGGTACCCCCTAGATGTAACAAGGCGTATAAGACCCCGAGAAGTCTCATACAAGCCACTTAGCATATCATAACATAAAGTAATAGTAAAAGGTGCGGAAATTTAAAACATTTTCAACAATCAAAGTCTTCCATAAAACGAGTGGAAGTCTAACATCATTGTCTCAAACCATCTAACATTAGAGAAAAAAGATATTGGGACGCAACCCATACAATAGTCCAACATGAAAAGAAAGACATAAAAGAGAAAAGGGGTGATCCAATCCTCGAAGGATATGAGGAGAGAACCTATCCACAAGTGTGTCAATCAAGATCGATGGACCCTACATTTGATAAGAATGTAAGAAAGAGTATGCGTTAGTACAAAGATGTACTAAATATGATGGCTAGCAAAAACAACATAGACATAGGCATTAGTCAACATAAGACATAAGGCTTAATCATAATCAAGGCATAATAAGCATCATAATGAAAGAGGAATACTTCCTTAAGTAAGCTCACTTAACCTTAGTCAAGACTTAGGTCATCCGCCTTTAGTCAAGGTTACCTCATGGATGGCATATTTAGCAACACTCCAACCTAATCATCTTCATAACATAATCACATTGTTCATACATAATTTTGAAGACATGGAGATTTGCCTCTATGCCTTGTTTATAAAGGCTAATTGGTATTCATATCTTGCCTTACTTACTTTAAGATCATGGGTAATCGCCTCCACAATCATAGCATATGACACGGGTACTCGGCTCCACATCATTTATTAAGGATCATGGGTACTCGCCTCTATGTCAATTCATCATTGTAAGAACGTGGGGAATCACCTCTTGTTCAATTCTAAAGTGTATGGGAAATCACCAAATATCCTTCCATATAGAGGTCAAAGGTAGTCGCCTCTAGCCTCAGCATTCATTTAGCATTTTAGTCTAGATTCATTTTGGGTGAGAAATCCTTTCAACCTAGAATCATTTATGTGATTAAACCTTTCACATTCATTCAATCATGCTTAGAAATTCATTGTGGGAAGTATCTCTTCCACACCATAACATCAACAATCAACAATTCATAGTCTAGGCTTTACTCTCAAAGCACTACATATCATGATCATCATTTATGCTTCATTTTCAAGAAATTCTAATCATAATTCTTCTATCCTATAAGGACATAACTAACCCACAAAGTCCCCCTTCATGGCATCAACCCAAAACATATCAATTCTACCCTAAAATCATAGGATAGACTTGGTACATGTAATTTCATCCTTAAAACATGCAATTCTATCAATTCAAGCAAAAACAATCAATATCCGACTATTTGGATCAACATTCATCATAACCCACAACATTGGAAGAAACCCTAACTAAAATTGGGGATTTAGATTTCACTATTGGATAATTCTAGGGGACTCCATGGGAGAAAGGATCCCATGGATGAAAAGCCATCATACCTTAGTCACAAATCCTACCAAAAGCTTGAAGATTGGAGACTTAAACTTTACCTAACTTCAATCTCTTCCTTCTTCTTCCCCTTTCATGAGAGAGAGTTTTGGTTTTTTTTAGCAATTTAGAGAATGACTTAATTGAGTGAAATAAGGGGTCTAAAATACTTATATAGGTGGTCTAGGTTTAGTCAAAATGACACCATGTAATTCTAATTAAAACCGGAAAGTCCCAAAATCCCCTAAACTTAACCATCCATGCTAACCCACGAAACAACGTTGACGAGCTGTGGATGGACCCACGCCATCCTGGTCAGTTGTGGTTGAGTTCATAGACTCTGTTGGCCATCCATGACACCCCCAACCACGGGTTGTGGACCTATCCATGGGACGTGGCTCCTAGCGTTGTTCTGCCTTAGGCAGTTTTTCAGGGTGTCCACCTACGGGGCCACCCACGAGGCGTGGCCTCAACCATGAACTATGGTTGGTACCTAGAGGGTGACATCTTGGAGTTCTTAACATGCTACGCCTTCTACTCAAATTCAGGGTGTTACAATATCTCCCCCTTACGATCATTTGTCCTCGAATGGCATTCTACGCACTACTTAAAGGAGACGACTCAAGACTAGAGACCCATCATGCATGCAACACATCTAAATACACACACCCAAGTAGGAATCATCAACTTCAAGTTAAACATATTCAATGCACCATATGGAATTAGGAACTACATCTAACAACCCAACATGCATGAAATTTTAACCTTTATCTTGTTCAAGGAGGAACTATCATTTCTAAACTCAAAAGAAATGCTCTACACAATTTCATGGAGCCTAAATACAATTTATATACAAAACACATATTCGACGAAATCTCCACTCCAAGCTAAGGCATGTTCAACAACTCATCTCATGAAGTCTATAAGCAACTCATACTCAATACTAAATATCATGAGGAAATAAATCACAAAAGCCATTTTCTTTCAAAACTTAAGCTTTTTTCATGAACATGCAAATTTAAGGAAATTATTGAAACACATAAAACACACATGACTTCAAACATAAGCAAACCAAGAGGAACTCAATACCTCAAGCTAAAATAGGAGGGAAAAGATAAGGATACCGGGACATCATATCGGCCTCGGCCTTCCAAGTAGCACCCTTAACTAGATGATTCCTCCATAGTACCTTTACAAAAGCAACTTCCTTGTTCCACAATTTCTTAACTTGCCGGTCTAGAATCTCAACTAGTACCTCTTCATAAGAAAGGTTTTCATCAACTCCCAACCTTTCTAATGGGACTGTGGATGTCGGATATCCAACACACTTTTTTGACTTAGAGACATGGAAAGCCGGATGCACCGATGCCAACTCATTAGGCAAATCAAGCTCATATGCAACCTTACCAACACGTCTCAAAATTTGGTATGGGCCTACAAATCGAGGACTAAGCTTCCATTTCTTACCAAACATCGTTACACCCTTAATGGGTGAGATTTTCAAGTAAACCCAATCAAGCACATCAAATTAAAGTTCCCTTCTTATAACATCGGCATAAGACTTTTGTCGACTTTGGGCGGTTCTTAACCTCTCTCTAATAAGTCGAACATTCTCAATAGCCTCATGAACTAACTCGGGCACTATCAAGGCAACTTCACCCACCTCAAACAATCGTATAGGGGATCTACACCTTCTACCATTGAGAGCCTCAAATGGAGCCATACCAATACTTGAGTGATAGCTATTATTGTAGACAAATTCAATCAAAGGCAAATGATCATCCCATTTTCCATTGAAGTCAATCACACATGCCCTTAACATATCTTCCAAAGTTTGGATAGTACACTCCACTTTCCCATCGGTTTGTGGCTGAAAAACTATGCTAAGCTTAACTTTAGTGCTAAGACCCTCTTGGAAAGATTCCCAAAACCTACATGTGAATTGGATACCATGATCGGAAATAATTGACAAAGGCACTCCATGTAACCTTACCATTTCTCTTAAGTAAAACTTGGCATAGTCCTCCGCCGAGAAGCAGACTTTGACGAGGAGGAAATGAGCCAATTTCGTAGCACATAACCGACCTTGATATCTAAGGACACTATCTCCCCCTTGGGATAAAGCCTCAACGGACTTTCTAAGTACCACTTCTTTCAATTCTACCAAATTTGGATCAAGACATTGCTTTGCTTTAACATCTTCCACTAAATATGATTCAGACCCTTTATGAGTGATGACACCACCCTTGGCGGAGTCTACCAATCGCATACCCTATCGGGCCAATCTATGGACATCCCGAGCTAATTTTTTTCTCTCATTATCAACATGCGCAACACTACCCATCGACAATCGACTAAGAGCATCCGCTACTACATTCTCCTTACCGGGGTGATACAGGACACTCATATCATGGTCCTTAAACAATTCGAGCCACCTTCTTTGGCGATGATTCAAGTCCTTTTGGGTAAACACATATTGCAGGCTTTTATGGTCAGTTAAAATATCCACATGAACCCCATACAAATAATGCCTCCAAATCTTTAAGGAAAAAACAACCGCGGCTAATTCAAGTTCATGGGTAGGATAGTTCTTCTCAGGAACCTTTATTTGCCTTGAAGCATAGGCAATCACCTAACCATTCTGCATAAGCACACATCCCAAACCAACTCTATAGGCATCACAATAAACATCAAAGCGATTTGTCCCTTCCGGTAAGGTCAACACCAAAGAAGAAGTAAGTCTATCTTTCAACTCTTGGAAACTTTTCTCACAAGCTTCAGAACATATGAACTTGTCCTTCTTTTGAGTCAAAGCCGTCAAAGGCGAAGCAATGCAGGAAAACCCCTCAACAAACCTTCTATAATAACCGGCCAAACCCAAGAAGCTTCTAATGTCTATCGGTGATAGAGGTCTAGGCCAAATCTTGAACGCATCGGTCCTAATAGGATCTACCTCAATACCCTTACTTGAAAAAATGTGGCTTAGAAAATCCACGGACCTTAGCCAAAATTCACATTTGCTAAACTTAGCAAAAAGTTGTGTTTCCTTAAGTATTTTCAACACAATCCTCAAATAATTAATGTGATAATCCTCCCTCCTCGAATAAATCAAAATATTATCAGTGAAAGCAATTACAAACATAGCATGGTATTGTCTAAACACCCTATTCATCAAGTCCATAAACGCCACAAGAGCATTAGTCAAACCAAAGGACATAACCAAAAACTCATAATGACCATATCGGGTTCTAAAGGCCGTTTTTAAAATATCTTCCTCTTTCACCCTCAACTGGTGATAACCCGATCAGAGATCAATTTTTGAGAAATAACTTGCCCTTGAAGTTGATCAAATAATTCATCTATTCTTGGAAGAGGATACTTGTTCTTGATGGTTACTTTGTTCAACTATCTATAATTGATGCACATACGAAGAGAACCATCCTTCTGCTTAACAAACAACAGTGGAGTACCAAATGGAGAGATACTCGGTCGGATGAAAACCTTATCCCATAAGTCCTTTAACTGTTCCTTCAACTCCTTAAGTTCTGCCAGAGCCATTCAATAGGGAGAAATAGAGATAGGTTAGGTATTGGAGAGAAGGTCAATCCTGGAAACTATTTTCTTTTTGGGAGGAATATCGGGTAAATCATCAGGCAAAACTTCCAAAAACTCTTTTACGACAGGGACGGACTCAATAATAAGAGTTTCGGACTCCACATCCCTCACCCTCACTCTATGGTAGACACAACCCTTCGAGATCATTTTCCTAGATTTTAGGTAAGAAACAAATTGACCTCAAGGCATAGAATTTCCCCATTCCACTCTAGGATAGGCTCATTTGGGAATTGAAATTTGACTACTTGAGTTCTACAATCGATAAAGGAATAACATGAATGCAACTAATCGATACCAAGAATAACATCAAAGTCTAAGATATCAAGATCTACCAAGTCAACAAGAGTAACTTTATGGGATAAGGAAATGGGACATCTCCTATAGATCCTCCACCACAGAATCACCAATAGGAGTAGAGATAGAAAAAAGTTCTAACAACACATCGGGGAGCACATCAAACCTCATAGCTATATAAGGAGTCACAAAGTAAAAATTATCCCCTGGATCAAGTAAAGCATACACATCTATATGGAAATTTTTTAAGATACTAGTCACCATGTAACACTAAGGAAACTAGTAGGCTAACCTAGAGCAAAAATGTTAGGGTTAGAATCGTAAAATGACTCCCTATAAATTAGTGGACCATCTAGGGTTGTATTAAGGGCTACAAGAGTCAAGGCGAAAGGGCATGTTCCAAAGAAAAGGGGCCAATCCAAAGCCAAAGGCCAAATCTGCCCGAACCTTGGCCAACACTGTCCAACTTCACAGCAATTACCACGGCCAGTGGTCTTGACCAAGGCTCATGGATCCCCTCTCGAAGATGCCTTGGGCTTGTGAACTTAAGGCACATGGTGCCTATCCACTGCCTCAAGACCACAAGAGGGACTACGCCTCATGGTTAGCTCAATTGCTCGTGGAGTTTCCTTGGGCGTGTGAGCTTAAGGCACAAGCTGCCTAGCTATTACCTCAAGACCACGGATGGGACCACGGCTCGTGGTCATGACCACAGCTCATGGAGCCCATCGTGGTCCCTGGCAGACCATTTAAAATGAGAAGAATTTTAGGGACTTCACGTTTTAGTCCAATAAAAGTTGGGTCATTTTGGGTAAGTTTATGGGTACTATATAAGTTGTTTTTAAGTCAAGTTCACCAAAACTAAGTCTTTTTTTCAAAAACACCCAAATCAAATCAAAAGTTCACCTCCTTCACAATATTTCTCTCTCTAAAACTCAAGGAAGAAGAAGAGTAGAAGTGGAGCTAGGGCTTGAAGAAATCAAAGTTTTTTCTCTCAAATTCTTTGGAGAATAATCCTAAGGAATGGTAGCTTTTCAGCTATGGAGAGAATTCCTCCATATAGTCCCTTTAAAGTCTTCAATTTCAAATCTAGGAATCTCAAAATCTAAGATTTTCCTCCAATGTCATGTGTTCCCTTCAAAAACGTTGTCAATGATTGTTTTATGATAGATTATGATTGAATTGATGATTTCTTTTTGCTTTATGATATTATCCCCCCAAGAACCTATGATTTCCCCATATTACAAAATTGTGACCTTGTGATGTGAGTTGATTGATTATACAAGCATGTGAAGAGATTATGTTTAGAATTATTGAGTTAATTGAATCATGTTTATATCCATATCTAATGTATAAATTCTAGATGTGTTGGTTCAATGTGATTCATGGTCCTTGAAGGGAAAGACATCAGAATTATTCATGATTATGATGATTATGCATGTGTTCTAAGATTACCTTGGGAGTGAAGATCATATGACTATAATGTACTTATGGAATTGACGAAAGGTCATTCTCCCCCATACCCTTACACATGACTATGTACGAAATCTCTATGAATATGATAATCTTATTGTGTTGATTGAAAGGCTATTCTTATGAATACACTATGAACACAATGTGAAAGGTTTACTCACATAATAATGATTCTGAGGTTGAAAGGCTATTCTCACCTCTTGAATCTATGAGGTATCTCATGATATCATGTTGGATTGAATGTTAGGGCAGTCTTCCAATAATATGAAAGTATGTCAAGACTTAAAATGATTTTAATGAGAATTATGCTTAGCACCAAGTGGATATGAATGTGTGAGGAAAGCTTCTATGTCAGTTAGTCCGGCTTTCCAAATGGGTTCCTTTTACGCCAGTTAGTCCAGGTTCCCAAAATAGTTATCTCATGATATGGAAACCTTTTACGAGAGTTAGTCCGGGTTTCTTAAAGCAATCTCCCTATCCCATAACTATGTGCCCACATAGGTCTTTAGCTAGTGGATCCACCTAAGCTAACAAGCCCTAGTTCTACCGTAGGCAAGTAGGATACCTATTTCCAATGTGGGGACATGACATCGGATTCCATGTAGCTCACATGGTCTATGTCGGTTATGTCTATTTCCCTCTATGACAAGAATATGAACTATAACCTATGACTCCTCAAGAAGCTCTATTTAGTGTGAGTGGGGGTATGGGACTTCATTCATGCATTGCACAAGTAGGCTTTCAAAGAGGTTATGGTGTGGTTCTCTTATGCTATGAAGATGTATGAATTTATGCATGTTTAATATGGATTGTTGCTATGAGTAGCTTTTCTTGTTACAAGTTAATGAACATGAATGTTTTCTATTCTATGAGTATTGGCTATGGATGAGATTAAAGTATGATATGCATGATTATGGTGGCCTTAAAGTGGTACTTAGTATTAGATAGGATTATGGGATTTTATCTTTGCATTGCACAAGTATAGCTTAGGGTTACTTATGAGATGGTTTGACTTATGTATTTACACTAATATGCACGAAGACTCTTAAATTTGATAAAGTGCATGGTTTCACCTAAATTGTCCTTTTTGAGCATGTTTCAAGGATTTTATGCATGGCTATCATACTTCATACATTTTTCTTCTAACCCATATTTTCTATAGTTTTCTATAAGTGTAGGGCCCGGTTGTTGAGTTGTACTTCCTTCTTGATCAAAGCTTAGATCGACTATTCTCCACGCTTTTGGTGAATCCTCATGGTTCGAGGACGAAAGTTGTTCATTTCTAGTTTCTTTCTTACATTCTATTTTGAGACTATGTTGTAAAGTGTTGTGACCCTTATTGATATTCCAATTGTATTAGATGGTTTATTATGATATTGTCTAGACTCCCCTTTTTCTTTTATGAAATAATTTATTATAAAGAAAAGTTTTAATTCTGCATCATTTATATGTCTTATGTTTATGATATGCTAAGGGCTTGTATAAGATCCCTTCGAGGTCGAGTATGCCGTGTTACATCTAGGGGGTACCCTTGGGTCGTGACAAACTTGATAATTAGAGCACAATGTTTAGAATGATTCTAGGATGATGTCTCATAAGCCACGTCTAGTATAGTCCTTTTTATGAGTGTGAAAGAGCCATATTTATGAATGAGAGGCTATAAGATGTTTAGTAAATTTCACTTCTTTTATTATTCTTTAGTCGTTCCTTAGAGTTTGAACTCTATAAAGACCTTTTCCTAACCCTTCTATTGTGTCTTCAGGACATGAATACAAGAAGGGTGAACGCAAGAAGAAGGAAAGAGGAAAATGTGAATCAAGGAGCTCTTCCCCAAGATCTTCAAGTTCCTCAAGCTCCTATTAATGCGGAGTCTATGACAAATGTGGAAATAAGGTCGGCTCTCAAAATACTTACTCAAGCCATAACGACCCAAGCTAATAGGGAAGTTATTTCTCCAGCTAACCCAAATGTGAATTTGGCTGCTTCAAGGATTAGGGATTTTACTGGAATGAATCCCCCCGAGTTCCATGGCTCCAAAGTGGGAGAGGATCCTCATCAGTTTGTGGAAGAGGTTTTCAAGGTACTTGACATTATGGGGGTGACTTTAGTTGATAAAGTGGAGCTAGCCGCTTACCAATTGAAAGGTGTTGCTCAAGTTGTGTATACTCAATGGAAGAACAATAGGCCGATAGGAGCGGGTCCCATAGATTGGGAAGTGTACAAATCGGCATTTCTTGCTAGGTACTTTCCCCAAGAGTTGAAGGAAGCTAAGGTTGAAGAGTTCATCAATCTTTGTAAAGGGGGTATGAGCGTGAAAGATTACTCCCTAAAATTCAGTTAATTGTCTAGGTATGCTCCATCTTTGGTGTCGAATTCGAGTGATGAGATGAGTATATTTTTTATGGGTGTGTTCGACTCGATTGAAGAAGAATTTCATGCGGTAATTCTCCATGATAATATGGATATATCACGTCTTATGGTGTATGCCCAACAACTAGAGGAGTGAAGACTTAAGAAGATGAATAGAGAGGTGAAGAGCGCAAGGATCGATGATGGGAATTTTTCCAAGGCTAAATCTGAGGGTCAAGGTCAATCGCGAAGGTTCTCCAACCAAGGCGCCTGTAGTGATCCAAGGTTCAACAAAGATAGGGTGCCTATCCTAAGCCTCAAGTAGGCAATAGTGGTGGATCTTCTATGGTGAGGCCTACTTGTGCTAAGTGTGGTAACAAAGATGATGGTAAGTTCCTAGTTGGCACGGATGGTTGCGATAATTGAAGGAAGAGTGGTCATATGATGAAAGATTGTCCCATGATTAAGGCCCAAGGAAGAGAGGGCAAGCAAGTTCCTCCTAGCAATTTATATTTCGATGCTCGCTAGAAAAACCGCTTTTATGCTCTTCAAACCTGAGGTGACCAAGAGAGCTCCCTGAATGTGGTTACTGGTATGTTAAAAGGTTTTCTTATTGATGTGTATGCATTGTTTGATCCCGGTGCTACTTTATCTTTTGTGACGTCTTATGTGGCGATGAGGTTTGATGTTCCTCCGGAAGAGTTATTAGAACCTTTCTCGGTTTCTACCCCATTTGGTGACTCCATTGTGGCTAAGAGGGTGTATAGAAGATGTCCCATAGAATTACTCTTTTTGACTTGGTAGAACTTGATATGTTAGATTTTGATGTAATTCTTGGTATGGATTGGTTGTAGAACCCAGGTCGTTAAATTCCAATTTCTGAATGAGCCTATTTTAGAGTGGAAGAGGGGAAGCTCTATGCCTATGAGTCAATTTGTTTCTTGTCTTAAAGCTATAAAGATGATCTCCAGAGGGTGTATATATCATCTTGTTAGGGTGAAGGATGTTAAATCTGAAACCCCTCCTCTAGAGTCAGTTCCGTTAGTAAATGAGTTTCTAGAAGTTTTTCCCGATGATTTTCCCGGTATTCCTCCTGAGCGGGAAATAGATTTTTGTATTGACCTTATTTCGGATACGCAACCTATCTCTATTCCTCCTCATAGAATGGCTCCGACAGAGTTAAAGGAGTTGAAGGAGAAACTAAAGGATTCGCTAGACAAGGGATTTATTCAACCAAGTATCTCTCCATGGGGTGCTCTGGTGTTGTTTGTTAGAAAGTAGGATGGGTCCCTTAAAATAAGCATTGATTTTCGTTAATTGAACAAAGTGACCATTAAGAACAAGTTACCCCTTCCTAGAATTGATGACTTGTTTGACCAACATCAAGGGGCTAGTTAATTTTCCAAGATTGATATACGTTCGAGCTATCACCAATTAAGGGTGAGAGGGGTTGATATTGACAAGATGACCTTCCAAACAAGATATGGTCACTATGAGTTCTTAGTAATGTCCTTTGGTCTAACTAATGCTCCGGCGACGTTCATGGACTTAATGAATAAAGTGTTCCGACAATATCTTGACATGTTTGTGATCATGTTTATCGATGATATTTTGATCTATACAAGGAGTGAGAATTAACATGTGGACCATTTGAGAATTGTAATACAAGTTCTTAAGGACCATCAACTTTTTGCAAATTTTATTAAGTGTGATTTTTGGTTAAGGTCCGTACCATTCCTTGGTCATATCGTGTCAAGAAGGGGTATTGAGGTAGATCCCAAGAAGACGCATGCGGTCAAGAGTTGGCCTTGACCTCTATCACCGAAAAATATTAGAAGTTTTTTGGGTTTGGCCAGTTAGTATAGCAGATTTGTTGAGGGACTTTCCTCCATTACATCTCCATTGACGTCTTTGACTCAAAAGAAGGCAAAGGTTGTGTGGTCGGAAACTTCTGAGAAGAGTTTCCAAGAGTTGAAAGATAGAGTTACTTCAACTCCTATTGACCTTACCGGAGGGTACATATGGTTTGGTTGTATATTGTGACACCTCTAGAGTGGGTTTGGGATGTGTCCTTATGCAATATGGAAAGGTGATTGCTTATGCCTCAAGGCAACTTAAGGTCGACGAGAAGAATTATTCAACCCATGATCTTGAATTAGCGGCGGTTGTGTTTTCTTTAAATATATGGAAACATTATCTATATGGGGTGCATGTTGATGTGTTTACCAATCACAAGAGTCTCCAATATGTGTTTAGTCAAAAGGAATTGAATCTCCGATAAAGAAGCTGGTTAGAATTCTTGAAGAATTATGACATTAGTGTCCTTTACCACCCCCAGCAAAGCTAATGTGCTAGCGGATACCCTTAGTCGATTGTCCATGGGTAGTGTGGTTCGTGTAGAGGATGAAAAGAAAGAATTGGTTTGTGATATGCATAGGTTTGCCCTGCTAGGTGTGCAACTAGTGGATTCCACCAAGGGCGGTGTCGTGGTCCATAATGGTTCCGAATCATCCTTTGTGATGGACGTAAAGTTTAAGCAAGACCTTGATCCTATATTAGTTGAGTTGAAAGTGTCGATACTCAAGAAGTCCATTGAGGCTTTCTCCCAAGGGGTAGATGGGTGCTTAAGTACCAAGGTCGGTTATGTGTTCCAGATGTTGATGGTTTGAGAGGGAAAATTCTAGTAGAAGCTCATGGTTCTTAGTATTTTATTCATCTGGGAGCCGCCTAGATGTATCGTGATCTACGGGAAGTATATTGGTGGAATGGTATGAAGAAGGATATAGGGGGGTTTGAAGCCAAATCTCCAAATTGTCAACAAGTTAAGGATCAGCACCTTAGGCCGGTAGGCCTGTCCCAAATTATAGATATTCCCACTTGGAAGTGGGAGGATGTGAACATGGACTTTATAGTGGGTTTGCCTCGTACCCGAAAGTAACATGATTCTATTTGGGTCATCATAGATCGAATGAAAAAATCAGCCCACTTCATTTCCATCAAGGTTTCTTTTTCGGCGGAAGACTATGCTAATTTATATCAAGGAGATAGTGAAGTTACATGGAGTTCCTTTATTTGTTATCTCGGATCTGGGTACTAAATTTACTTCACACTTTTAGAAGTCATTCCAAAAAGTTCTTGGTACTAAGGTTAAGCTTAGCACGTGTTTCATATGAAGTCCCTTTATTTGGGGTTGATGAGATTCTTTCATATGAAGAGATTTCGGTATAAATCTTAGACCGGCAAGTTAAGAGATTGAGAAACAAGGAAATAGCTTATGTTAAGGTTTTATAGAGGAATCATTTAGTTGAGGGTGCTACTTGGGAGGCCGAGCCCGATATGAAGTCCCGCTATCCTCATCTTTTTCCTTCTACTCCTATCCAAGCTTGAGGTAAGTAGTTCCTCTTGAGTTTGGTGTGTTGGGAGTCATATGTCCTATGTCTGTTCTTTTTGATTTCCTTATGATATGCATGTTCTTTAGAGAATTCATGTTTAGTATAAAATGAGTTTTCATGATTTATATGTTCCTCATGTTGTTGTGCATTTAGGTATGATATTGTATATTTGATTTCATGAGATGAGATGATGAACATGCTTTATTATGCTTTTTGTGAAATGGCATATTGGTTCCATAATTTTGTGTTGAGCTTGGTTTTAGTTGAAGAAGGTAGTTCCTCCTATGATTATATGAAATGATGAGTTTTGTGAATATTGGGTTGTGGATGTAGATCCTACTTCCTTGTATTGCGTTGATTATGTCTTGAGATAGAGTTAATGTTTTCTCCTTTGAATTGTGCATTATTTTGATGTTACATGCATGATGGGGTGCTAGTCTTGAGTCTTAAATTTCGTAAAGTGTCTAGATCGTCATTCGAGGATTAATATTCCCAAGGGGGAGATAATGTAACACTTCGAATCGTAAAATGACTCCCTGTAAATTAGTGGACCATCTACGGTTGTATTAAGGGCTACAAGAGTCAAGGACAAAGAGCAAGTGCTAATGCAAAGGGGCCAAGTCAAAGCCAAAGGCCAAGGTTGCCACAACCTTGGCCAACACTGCCCCAACTTCACGGCCATCACCACAGCCAGTGGTCTTGACCATGGCTCGTGGAGTCCCTCGTGACGATACCTTGGGCTTGTGACCTAAAGGCACAAGGTGCCTAGCCACTGCCTTAAGACCACGAGAGGGACCACGACTCGTGGTTAGCTCCACGGCTTGTGGTGCCCTTCGTGGAGTTTCCTAGGTGTGTGACCTTAAGTCATAAGCTGCCTACCTACTGCCTCAAGTCCACGGATGGGACCACGGCTCGTGGTCATGCTCACGGCTCGTGGATCCTATCGTGGTCCTTGGCAGCCCATTTAAAATGAGGGGAATTTTAGGGACTTCACGTTTTAGTCCAATAAAAGTGGGGTCGTTTTGGGTAAGTTTAGGGGTACTATATAAGTTTTTTTAAGTCAAATTAACCAAAACTAAGTCATTTTTCACAAACACCCAAATAAAATCAAAAGTTTGTCTCCTTCACAATCTTTCTCTCTCTAAAACTCAAGGAAGAAGAAGAGTAGAATTGGAGCTAGGGCTTGAAGAAATCAAAGTTTTTTCCCTCAATTTCTTTGGAGAATTATCCTAAGGTATGGTAGCTTTTCATCTATGGACAGAATTCCTCCATAGAGTCCCTTCAAAGTTCTCAATTTCAAATCTAGGAATCCCAAAATCTACGGTTTTACTCTGATATAATGGGTTCCCTTCAAAACGTTTTCAATGATTGTTTTATGATGTATTATGATTAAATTGATGATTTCTTGTTGATTTATGATAAAATCCCCTCAAGAACCCATCATATCCCCATATTACTAAATTGTGACCTTGTGATGTGAGTTGATTGATTATAGAAGCATGTGAAGAGATTATGTTTATAATTATTGAGTTAATTGAATCAAGTTATTATACATATCTAATGTATAAATGTTAGATGTGTTGATTGAATGTGATTCATAGTCCTTGAAGGTCAAAACATGAGAATTGTACATGATTATGATGATTATGCATGTCTTCTAAGATTACCTTGGGAGTGAAGATCCTATGACTATAATGTACTTGTGGTATTTATGAAAGGTCATTCTCCCCCATACCCTTACACATGACTATGTATGAAATGTCTATGACTATGACAATCTTGTTGTGTTGATTGAAAGGCTATTCTCATGAACACACTATCAACACAATGTGAAAGGTTTACTCACATAATAATGATTCTAAGGTTGAAATGCTTTTCTCACCTCTTGAATCTATGAAGTATATCATGATATCGTGTCGTATTGAATGTTAGGGCATTCTTCTAGTAATATGAATGTAACACCCCAGAAATTCTATGGCCTAAGTTAGAACCTCGCCATATGAATAATGACTTAAAAATAGTTAAAATGAGGTTTATAAACCTAATTTAATGTAATTGACTTAGTTTGGAAGAGTAAAAGTCTAAACGTCAAGAAACGACCAAGACGTTCGGAAACTAGAGAAGAATGTGTCCTAGTGTGTCCTTAGGTTTTGGGCAGGTTTGGGAGTGTCGTATGATGGTTTAATCTTGTAAAAAGGTTTAATTTAGGTAAATATATGTCTATAGGGTCAAAACTTTTGAATACGATGCCCGGGACCACCCTAAGGGGCCCCAAGGAGGACCCCAACCTTGGCCAAGAAAGCTGCCAAGGCAGCTTGCAAAATGCACTTGGAGGGAATAGGTGCGCGTCGCGCACTTGCTCCCCCAAGGAGAAAAAATCCAGTTCACGACGCGGTCGTGTCGCGGACTCTACTGTCTCAAAATTTAATTCCAAATATCTTTTGGGAACAGCTCCGCGTCGCGGCCTTGTTGCGCGACGAAAATTCAGAAATTCAGAAATCAACGTTTACTCCACTAAATAGTCCAACTAAGTAAGGGGTAGTTTAGGTACTTTAGGGGACGTATTTAATGATTTTTAAGTTAATTTACCTCACTTTTATCACTCAAACACAAAACCCCAAAGATCAAAACCTAAAGTTCCTCCTTCTCTCTAGTCTCTCTCTTCCCAAGAACTCCATTGAAGAAGATTGGAGCTTCAAGAAGAAGACCAACTCTCCAAGGTTTCAACTAGGATTTTCATGGTTAATTTGTCAATAAAGTATGGTTCTTATCACTCTTGGGATTCCTTTCCCTAAGAGGCCCCTTCAAGATGAATTTCAAAATCTCCAAATTCTAGGTTTTAATCCAAAAAGGTGGGTCTTCTTTATAAAGTGAAATTGATGTTATAAACTGACTTTTATTGATGTTACATGAACAATTATAGATGAATTTATGTTGTATTGGTGGTTTCTTGAAGAATTCCCCATGAGACCCATGTTCCTTCTTCTTTTCCAAATTCTAACCCTAGTTTGTGTTGGACATTAATTGAAGGCTATGAATTGAATGTGATGTTATGTAATTCATGTTTTATGATGATTCTACCCTAGGTTATGTTATACCTAATGTGTTGTTGTGGTGTTGATGACCTAGTTTCCTCATCCTTAACCCTCCACAAATTAAATTAGCTATGAAGTATGTATGTATGTTATGGTATGATGGTTATATGATTAAAAGGTAGTTCTCGTGATTATAATGTAAGGTAAAGTGAAAGGTTTACTCACTTGCTAAGTGTTTCTAAGTGAAAGGATTGTTACTCACTTATGAACACATATTGAGCTATTA
>JAJOOO010006110.1:0-31881 GCA_029582685.1 Solanum piurae
TATATATATATATATATATATATATATATATATATATATATATATATATAAACTGATTTAGTATCAATTAAGCGAAATTATCAGCCTTAATGATACCAATACACTATACAATACTTATTTAGTACTCCATCTGTTTAAAAAAGAATGACCCCTTTCTTTTTTTGGCAACACTTTAACTTCAACTTTCCACGTGGCATGTTTAAGGCCACAAGATTAAAGGACATTTTGGTACATTTGACATAAGTTTAATTTAGAACTACAAGATTAAAAAGTCTTATTTCTTTTCTTAAACTTCGTTCCAAGTCAAACTAGGTCATTCTTTTTGAAACAGAGGGAGTACCGGTTAAGAGAAATTAGTTGGGGGTATATAGTGTAATTATTTAGTGGGATATGAATGTAAATTGGCATATGTTGGTAATTATTTTTATTTTATGGGGTATTTGCTTAGTTTTCCCCTAATATTAGTGGCGTAAAAAATGAGCCCAAATATAGGTAACCCACCCATAATTTTAAGGGTTGTGCTCAAGATAATTTGAATTGAGTTCAATCTCAACACATTCAAGTCTTAACCCATTTTAATAGAATCCTCAATTGAACCCAATTTAATCTCTAATTTGAACCCATTTTAAGACTCTTTATTTGCACTGATGTAATCTATGTTCCTATATTGAAGATATGAATTGCTATCTATTTTATATCTTTTAAGATTAACCTATTGATTTGGAACTTTTAAAAAAAAATATTTTTAAGTTGAAATTCAAATTATGGATATAAAAGTTAAATAAGAACATGTTAAAGTTATTGAGATTTAGCGGGTCAAATTAGGCGGGTCTTGACCCAACCTGATTTTTAGCCCATTTGAGCCCAAAGTGAATTTGGGCAGGTCAATTTCTATTTCGACCCATTTTAAAATCTCTAATTTCAACCCAACCCATCCATTTTACACCCCTGCCTAATAGTAATATTCTCGCCATATCTTTTTTTAAAATTCGACCCCAACCTTGTTGCTTTCTATATTTAAACAACAATTGCTTTACACTTCATTGAAAGGTGTAATTTGAGTGTATCAAAGAGTAGTGAATGAGAGCAAATGTATCGGGGCAAAGTTATTTAGGGTGAAGTATTATTATTGGCAAATAGTCACACATGTAAAAACAAATTAATGCAATATCGAAATCCGATATAAAAATTAAACAATCTATTCCCAAATTGATAACCCATTATTTATAAAAATTTAAGTCACTCTTAAACGGTATTTAATATGTGCAAACTACATAAATCCCATTAGTTTAGGTCATAATTATTAAGATTCACGATAGTTTGGAATATCACTTCCTATATCATATTTCAGCCTTTGGATACATGTATCCTGCCACCCCCCGAAACTACCTCCTTGGTGTAAACACGGGACCTAGGATCACGAGTGACCCCAACCTAACCCTGAGCTGGCATATCATAAGCATACAAACATTTTTTCTGAATTAAGAGAATACTGTGCGGAAGCTAAAATCATGAGATAAACTGAAATGATAGGGAATACCCAATCTAAGTCTGAATATATGAAATGTACTAAGAGTTCAATAACAACTGAAAGATCAAACTCAAATCTAAAGCTGAATCTAATACTATGTATGAAATAAGCCTCTAACTGACTAGAGATGCTGGGACATGCCCCCAGCTAACTCTAGCAAAACTGAAAACCAAAACGAAATACTGAATGTAAAAGACATGTATGTTGTCCTCGAAGAATGAGGACTCAACACTGATACTACTGAATACGGATCGGGAACAGATCTACACGTGATCTGAATGTTGAGGACCTGAACCTACATCACGAAAATATGTAGCGCAAAGTATGCGTCAGTACTTGAAAGGTACTGAGCATGCAAGATGTGATAAAGCTGAATAATATATATAACTGAATAAAGCATATTGAGCAATGATATAATCTGAATATGATAAAGATACTGAGATGTACTGAATATGAACTAAATTGAATGCAATGACCAAGTACATAACATGCTGAAATGGAATACAATAATATATCTGAAACCTGGTCAATGCACTAGGATCTGACTGTGGGAGCTACTATTAACCGACATAAAACCAGGTGAGCTAAACATGGAGTCCGATGTATACGCCACATCAAGAGGACTCAATATACCTTGACAGGGGCATAATGTCATGATTGACGTGATCACTAAAATCTGATGCCCAACAGAGGGGAGTTACAAACCTATGGGGGTACATAATTCTGGGACTATGAGGGTGACTGACCCCAGTCCAACTCGATATTAAATCTACTCCCAACTGGAAATATGTACAATATAATATAACTAAAATGTACTGGATAGCTCAATATTCTGACATGCTAACTGAAAATGCAACATTAAAGTACTGATAATGAAATATTTGAAAATTGAGGCATGTATATCTGTATAAAATGACATAGCACGTGTAATTCATGAACTAAATGAACATACACAACTAGGGTTCTAAATTTCATGCAAGGATTAAGCAACATGATTACGAATACATGATAATCTGATTAGGAATAGTCTAATAGCTAAATCACAACACTTTTCTAAAGTTCAAGAAACCCTAGGTCTAAACAATATGAAGGAAATTAAGAATCTGAATAAATTCTAGGGACCTAATGGGTGAAAGGAACCTACTAGTGAAATCTCACATACCTGGTGACGAAATTCATGAAGAAATCTTTTGATTTCGGGGCTAGAACTGAAGAAAACCTGTTGCGTTCTTGGAGAGGGTTTGGTCGACTGCTTTCTCTTTTTTTCATTCAAATTGGATGAAATTTATAGAATGAATTGACTAGGGTAAGTTCTGTTTTAGTTACTAGGCTAAAGCTTAACAAAACGAAGTAGTTTAGGGATTAAACGACGTAGTTTAGGTGTCTAATGTATAGGGGAAAGGACCAAAACGACCCTGCCATCGACGGGCCTGACCAATGGACCGTCGACTGACCTCCGGTCCGTTCTGGTCAATCATCAATTGTCTTCCGAGACTGGGATCTGGGGTGCCTGAACCACGGCCTGGACCACGGACTGTGGTTTGACCTATGGTCCGTAGGTCCTGGAGTAGGTCCAGACTTAGCTGGATTTTTCTGGAGTTCTGGGAGGGGGTTGCAGGTGGCCAACCACGGACCCCACATACGGTCTGTGGGTCAACCTACGATCCGTAGGTGGCCCCCGTTGGTGGCACCTGGAACTTCTGAAAATATGCATTTGGTCTCTTTTAGAATCTGGGGTGTTATATTATCTCCCCCTTGGGAACATTCGTCCTCGAATGAAGACTAAACTAGCTGAATATTGAGGAAAAGAGCTGCAATCCCTACCACTAAGTACTGGAAACTGAAATCTGACTGAACTGAGTTCCAAGAACATGCAGATACACTGAAAATGCAAAACTAAATGAAGGAACAAAATACTAAGTCTAAATTTACGCATGAGTAACTGAAAGACTGGAGAGGAACTATTACCTCAAGCTGGAATGAGATCGGAGGGAAAGATATGGGTATACTTGGCCTTCATGGTTGCTTCTGCTTCTCAAGTAGCTCCCTCAATGGACTGACTCCTCCACAACACCTTAACTGAGGCGATTCTTTATTTCTCAATCTTCGAACCTGACGATCAAGAATTCCATAAGTGAGACTATCCTTCACAACCACACTTTCTAATGGTACTATAGATGCTGGATCACCCACACACTTCTTCAACAAGGAAATGGGAAGGACTGTATGGACTGCTGCTAGTTCTGCTGGCAACTCTAACTCATAGGCCACCTTACCAACCTTTTTCAAGATCCTGTAAGGGCCTACATATCTAGGACTAAGATTCCCTTTCTTTCCAAATCTCATCACCCCCTTCATAGGTGACACTTTCAGGATAACCCAGTTATCAATCTCAAATTCTAAGTCCATTCTTCTTACATCTGTATAGGACTTCTGACGACTCTGAGCTGTCTTAAGTCTATCTCTGATGAGCTAAACTTTTTCCAGAGCATCATGAACCGAATCTGGTCCTATCAAAGTTGCTTCACCTACTTCAAACCAACCAACTAGAGATCTGCACCTACGCCCATATAATGCCTCATCAGGGGCATTCTGAATACTGGAATTATAGCTATTACTGTAGGCGAACTCTATAAGAGGAAGGTGATCATACCAACTACCCTTGAAGTCGATCATGAAAGCTCTCAACACGTCCTCTAAGGTCTGAATGGTACGCTCTGCCTGACCATCCGTCTGTGGATGAAATGCTGTGCTAAGATTTACCTGAGTACCAAGACCTTATCTTTCTGAAATGACTTCCAAAAATGAGAGGTAAACTGAGGACCTCTATCTGATATGATAGACAAAGGAACCCCATGCAACCTGACTATATCATTAATGTAAAGCTTGGCGTAGTCCTCCGCCGAATCTGTAGTCTTAATAACCAAAAGGTGAGCAGACTTAATAACTCTGTCTACTATCACCCAAATGGAGTCATGCTATCTGCGAGTACGAGGTAAACCTGTGATTAAATCCATGTTTATAAATTCCCTCTTCCATGTAGGAATGTTAATCTCTTGAGTCATACCTCCTGGTTTCTGATGTTCTACCTTCACTTGTTGACAATTAAGGCACTTAGCCACAAAATCTGCTATATCCCTCTTCATGCCATTCCACCAAAAGACTTCCCGCAAATCACTGTACATCTTAGTGGCACCTGGATGAATATAATACCTAGATTTATGGGCTTATGTAAGGATCTGTTGTCTCAACTCACCCACCTTAGGAACACATAAACGACCCTGGTAGCGAAAGACACTATCTCCCCCTTGGGAGAAAACCTCAACTTTCTGCTTATGAACTGTACCCTTCAATTGAAGCAATATAGGATCACTGTCTTGTTTTTCCTTAACATCCACTACCAATGAATATTCTGACCCATTATGAACTATCACACCATCATCTGATATGTTCATAAGGCAAACTCCTAAGCGAGTAAGCCAGTGAACATCTTTTAACACATTCATATCATAGTCCTTGAGGAATTCAAGCCATCTCCTCTAGCGAAGATTCAACTCTTTCTAGGTGAACACATACTCAAGGCTCTTATGTCCCGTGAACACATGTACGTGAACACCATACAAGTAATATCTCCAAATCTTTAGGGAAAATACTACGGATGCACGCTCGAGGTCACGAGTCAGATAGTTCTTCTCATGCACCTTAAGCTGTCTAGAAGCATAAGGTATAAACTTACCTTGTTGCATCAATACACAACTTAGGCCGACTTTGGATACATCACAATAGATCACATAACCGTCTGAACCCTCTGGTAGAGTCAAAACAGGAGCTGTAGTCAACCTAGTTTTCAGTTCTGAGAAGCTCTTCTCACACTCATTTGACCACTAAAACTTAACCTTTTTCTGAGTCAACTTAGTCAATGGAGAAGCTATAGATGAAAATCCTTCCACGAACCTTCTGTAATAACCAGCTAATAAACCCAAGAAACTTCTGATATCTTTTGGAGATGTGGGTCTGGGCCATTGCTTCACTGCCTCTATTTTTTTAGAATCCACTCGGATCCCTTCGCTAGACACTATATGCCCAAGAAAAGCAACTGATTGTAACCAAAACTCACATTTGCTAAACATATAGAATAACTGGCACTCCTTGAGAGTTTGCAGGAAAACCCTCAGATGAGTTACGTGTTCTTCCTCATTCCTAGAGTAAATAAGGATATCATCAATAAAGACAATAACGAACAAGTACAAATACTGCTCGAACACCATGTTCATTAAATCCATGAAAGCTGTAGGAGCATTGGTTAGTCCAAATGGTATAACTACAAATTCATAATGACTATATCGAGTTCTGAAGGTTGTTTTTGAGATGTCACTATCTCTGAATCTGAGTTGATGATAACCGGATCTGAGGTCTATTTTCGAAAAATGACTAGCACCCTGAAGTTGGTCAAACAAGTCATCAATCCTGGGGATAGGGTACTTATTCTTGATTCTGAATTTGTTCAACTGCCGATAGTCAATGCACATCCTGAGAGAACCATCTTTATTTTTCACGAACAACACTGGAGCACTCCATGTGAAATACTATATCTGATGAAGCCTTTATTTAGAAGGTCTTTCAACTGCTCTTTCAATTCCTTAAGCTCAGCTGGAGCCATTATGTAAGGAGGAATAAAAATAGGCTGGGTATCTTGAAGGAGATCAATTCCGAAGTCGATTTTCCTTTCGGGAGGAACTCCGGAAAGATCTTCTAGAAACTCTTCTGGGAAATCATTTACTACTGGGACTGACTCAAGAGTTGGAGTTTTGGAGCTTGAATCCTTCACCCGAACTAGATGATAGAGATACCCTTTAGAGATCATCTTTCTGGCCTTAAGGTAGGAAATGAATGGACCCATAGGCACTGAGATACTACCCTTCCTTTCTAAGACTGACTCGTTTGGAAACTGGAAACGAACGATCCTAGTTCTACAATCGACTGAGGCATAACATGAATGTAACCAATCCATGCCTAGAATGATATCAAAGTCTACCATTTCTAACTGTACAAGATTTGCTGAGGTGACTTTCTGAGAGACTATGACAGGGCAATTTCTGTATACCCGTCTAGCTATAATTGGGTCACCAATAGGACTAGAGAGTGAGAAGGGTTCTAAGAGAGTTTCTGGACTGACACCGAAGTTTACTGCTATATATGGAGTTACAAAGGAAAGAGTAGCCCATGGATCCAATAAAGCAACAACATCTAAATGAAAGACTCGCAACGTACTAGTGACCACATCAGGAGAATCTTCCTGATCCTAGCGAGCCTGGAGAGCATACAACCTGTTCTGGCGCTGACTGCCACCTGTACCAGGTGAAGTACCCTGCTGAGTTGGGCGACCTGCTGGTGCTGCTGAAGATGTAGTCTGAGCCCTACTATTGTTACCTCATTGTCCCTGCTTAAAAGAAGGGTAATCTCTCAACCTGTGACCAGTCTGACCATAACCAAAACATCCTTCCTTTCTTGCCAGACACTCGCCCGAATGGTTCTTACCACACTTTGGACAAGTCAGGTAGGTCACGTTACCTGAAACACTCCTCTGAGACTTAGATTCTAATGCCCTACCATTCTGATCCTGTTGAAATCTAGGGATGGAGCACTAGCTGATGAAGGTGCTGGAGCTGAAGACCTTTGCTAAAACAATGAGCAATTTCTGCTGAGAGTACTTATAGTTCCATGTTCTTTCCTTTTTGTTATCCTTAGCTAGTTCTGTAAGCTTATCTCCCTCAACCTGCTGAGCATAAATCATGAGCCTAGAAATATTTATATCCTCTAACAACATCGCATTTCTGCACTCTATCTTTACCAAATCAGATACTTCAAATAGGACTTACTCATCTGTGCCTTGGAATCGACAACCATATGTGGAGCATACCTTGAGAGCTGGGTGAACATAAGTCCGTACTCTTGGACTGACATAGAACCTTGTCTTAAATTCATGAATTCTTAAGCTTTAGACTCTCTTAACTCTCTTGGAAAGAACCTGTCTAGAAAAGCTCCGGTGAAACACTCCCAAGTCACAAGAGCTGCATTATCACCCATGTTGTCTTTCCACTGTGTAAATTATATGTAAGCCACATCCTTAAGCTGGTAGGACGCCAACTCTACCCTATCATTTCCAGTCACTTGCATCACTCCAAAGATTTTCTTGACTTTATCAATGAAGTTCTGGGGGTTTTCACCAACTTGCGACCCTAGAAACTCAGGCGAATTCATCCTAATGAAATCACGAACCCTAGCTGCCAATGATCCACCATTAGCGTTTGTAGGAACTGAAACATACTAATTTTTCTGGTTGACTACACTCTAAGCCAAAAGCTAAATAACATTCCAAAACTCTGCATTTGAAACCTCATGGTATGGGATTGGAGGAACTGCGTTAGCGTTGCGGGCATTAGCATTCCTTGCGTAAGCTCTATGAGGAGGCATGATCTGAATTGCATAACGTCGAGTTAGAAAGGAGATCATACCCACACACGATAAGAATAATAAGAAAGTGAAGTTTTTCCTAAATCACTTCGTAGCCTCCCCCTCATAAGTGTGGCGTGCTTCAAACTCATGAAAGGGACCCTACTTAATGTGGCTTTTCAGATATCCTAGTACTCCTAAACCTAATGTTCTGACACCAAGTTTGTCACGCTCCGAGGCTACCCCCTTGGCATAAACATAGGACCTAAGATCACGAGTGACCCCAAGCTAACCCTGAGCTGGCATATCATAAGCATACAAACATTTTTTCTGAATTAAAAGAATAATATGCGGCAGCTAAAATCATGAGATAAACTGAAATGATGAGGAATACCCCATCTAAGTCTGAATATATGAAATGTACTAAGAGTTCAATAACAACTGAAAGATAAAACTCAAATCTAAAGCTGAATCTAATACTATGTCTGAAATAAGCCTCTAACTGACTAGAAATGCTAGGACAGACCCTCAGCTAACTCTAGCAAAACTGAAAACTAAAATGAAAGACTGAATATAAAAGACATGTTTGTTGTCCTCGAAGAATGAGGACTCACCACTGATAATTCTGAATACGGATCGAGAACCGATCTACACGTGATCTGAATGTTGAGGACGTGAACCTACATCACGGAAAGATGTAGCGCAGAGTATGTGTTAGTACTTAAAAGGTACTGAGCATGCAAGATGGGATAAAACTAAACAATATATATAACTGAACAAAGCATACTGAGCAATGATATAATCTGAACATGATAAAGATACTGAGATTTATTGAATATGAACTAAACTGAATGTAATGACCAAGTACATAACATGCTGAAACTGAATACTGTAATATATCTGAAACCTGGTCAATGCACTAAGATTTGACTATGGGAGCTACTATTAACCGACATAAAACCACGTGAGCTAAACATGAAGTCCGATTATACGCCTCATCGAGAGGACCCATTATACCTTGCCAGGGGTATAAAGGCATGACTGGCGTGATCACTAAAATCTGATGCCCAACAGAGGGAACTTACAAACCTACGGGTGTACGTAGTTCTGGGACTATGAGAGTGACTGACCCTAGTCCAATTCGGTATTAAACCTACTCCCAACTGGAAATATGTACAATATAATATAACTGAAATGTATTGGATAGCTCAATATTCTGACATGCTAGCTGAAAATGCAACATTAAAGTACTGATAATGAAATATTTGAAAACTGAGGCATGTATATCTGTATAAACTGACCTAGCACGTGTAATTCATGAACTAAACGAATCTACACAACTAGGGTTCTGAATTTCATGCAACGATTAAGAAACATGGTTACGATACATGATAATATGATTAGGAATAGTCTAACATCTAAATCACAACACTTTTCTAAAGTTCAAGAAACCGTAGGTCTAAACAATATGAAGGGAATCAATAATCTGACTGAATTCTAGGGACCTAATGGGTGAAAGGAGCCCACTAGTGAAATCCCACATACCTGGTGATGAAATTCACAGAGAAATCTTTCGATTTCGGGGCTGGAATTGAAGAAAAACTATTGCGTTCTTGGAGAAGGTTTGGTCGACTGCTTTCTCTTTTTTTCCGTTCAAATTGGATGAAATTTATAGAATGAATTGACTAGGGTAAGTTCTGATTTAGTTACTAGGCTAAAATTGATCAAAACGATGTAGTTTAGGGATTAAACGGCGTAGTTTAGGTGTCTAATATATATGGTAAAAGACAAAAACAACCCTAACTTAAAATCTGATGGGGCCACCGACGGATCGTCGACTGACCTACGGTCCGTCTTGGTCAGTCGTTGATTGGCTTCAGAGACTGGGATCTGGGGGGCCTGAACCACGGCCTGGACCACGGACCGTGGTCTGACCTACGGTCCGTAGGTCCTGACTTAACTGGATTTTTCTAGGGTTCTGCGGAGGGGGTTGTAGGTGGCCAGCCACGGAACCCACCTACGGTCCGTGGGTCAACCTACGGTCCGTAGGTGGACCCCATTGGTGGCACCTGCAACTTCTGAAAATCTGCATTTGGTCTCTTTTAGAATCTGGGGTGTTACATATCCGTTAGTTTTAAAAGTCGAGATACATGATTTATTAATTTAAATTAAAGGGGTGTAACTTATTTTCTTAATTAAAGGAGTAATTGATGATAAATTAACAATTCAAAAGGATTTACAGCATCCATTGCATATCCATTGGTACATGTTTAACTAAGCACGATAACTAAATTCTTAATTTAAGGAGGAAATCACTCTTTTAACAAAAGTGAACAACTTTTTTTAGAAATTAAAATTTGTTTCTTCGAATTTTGTGATTTTTTTTCTTCTTCATTTTTTATTTTTAGAGAACATTGTGTATCTCGCACTATGTATCTGATTCATGCACCGAATTTCATTAAATGTATTTCATTAGGTGCATCTGCTATATACGTAAATATGATCCATAACATGTATTTGAAACTTCTTATGTACGTATTTAAAGTATGTATCTACTTATTCAATATCAATCTTTTCAATGGAATTTGATTCGATAAATGTGCATTTTGGCTTTGGTGGGTCTTTATTATCGCTTACTACGCCAACAATGAAATTGTTATTGTCGTAATTCCATAAAAGTGTGATCTGCAACGATCTCTTGAAGTATGACCAAATACACGACAAAACTGTCTCAGGTACATGAAAGAACCGTCTCAAATACACTAAAGGAAACACACTAGATCATGACAGAAAGATCTCAGATACATAGAATAACATGCTCATATAGATGACAGAAAACAAATCATATATATTTAATAGAAAATACATATATATTTAATAAATAAACAAATATATAGAATAAAAATATATACATACAAGAAAGAGAGATATGTAGATGAAGGGCAAATACATAAAACATTTAGATACGTATAACAAACACTGTATCTCAACAAACTCATCGTAAATTCACCAAGTCCGAAACTGTATCCAGCGCTGATATGGCTCTGGATCTTGTCTTTCAACTTCTTTTTCTCCATTCTAACAACCTGTTTTCGGTTTCCTTAGTTGTTGTACTATCCATCCCCATTTCCAACGATGAAACACTATCACCGGTTAAGATTATATTGTTCCGTTTTCAATTCAATTTTTGATGGTTTAGTGAAGAAGATCTATGAAGGTGAAGGAAGTAAGAAAGAGAATGAGAAGATGAACTTGGCATAAGAGATTGAGAATGAAGGAAGAAAAAATATGGTAAAGGTGATGGAGAATGTGGTGGTGGGGGAGATATACAGTTCATAAGAGTTTGGGGGGGAGGGGGGGGAGCTGATGAAATTATTGGACCATTAATTGGGGAAATGACTTAAGAGATGTGAGAGAAAGTAGTTTAAATTATTAATGTACCTTTAATTAAGGATTTTAAATTTTAAGATAATTATTCAATATCATATTTAAGGGATTTGTGTATCTGATTTAACTTTTTCAAATATATGGTATAATTATTATAAAGTGGTAGTATGAGTAATATTTTTAAAGGAAAAAGGCATAGATTCCCCCTGAACTTGTACCGAAAAGTCAGTTACACGCTTAAACTATCATGGCAACCTTTTACACAACTCTGCTATTTTAAAGTGAATTTATTTACCCCCTAAAGCAGATATGACAAAATAATAATAATTAAAAAAAAATCATGCGCGTCAGAGCGTCATATAATTATTAAAGTAAAAAATAAATTAAAAATCAAAATATTTCTTAAACCCCACCCCCCACATCTCTTCTTCTTCACACCCCACCCTCCTCATCTTCTTCACACTCCATTAAGCTTAAAATAAGTCAATAACAAGAAACAACCAAGAAATAAATTACTTCAAAAAGGAGTTAAATTTTTGAAGGTTTCAATCGGTGGGGCTTTGGAGGACGTTTTGAGTATTGAGTGATCGATTAAAAATTGGAAGAAACTTATTTTTCTATTATCTCTAGTTTTTAAGAAATCTTGAGGAAGAACATGGAAAAATAACAAAGAATGTAACCCCAAATCTGAAAAATCTAAAAAATATTTACAACTACAAGCCGCAACAAATAACAATGAAAGCTTAGTTTTCATGGCCAATCAATGGAAAAAACCGAAGCAACCTTCTTGTGGGTACATTTTGGAATGGAAGAATTCTTTCACTCCAGAATCAACTCCAGATTGTGGGCAATTTCCTTGGTGGTCATTGCTAAAAGTTTCTTCTTTACCATTTTGCAATGAAGAAGATAGAATTATTAGAAAATTTTAATAATTAATTAGGAATTAATTAGTGTAAAATATAATTAATAAAATAGAAGTTAAGTAATAAAGAAAAGAAAGTAAAAAAGATATAAAAAAATACAATTTATGACATGCCGCTAAAGTAGCGCTGATGTGGCAGCGAGTGTAATACACCACATACTATGAGAGTGGTGTTGCACATAGCAGGGTGATATTAAATTCACTTTTAAGTAGTAAAAGTGTGTAATAAGTCGTCATGATAGTTGAAGCGTGTAAGTGATTTTTCGGGACAAGTTTAGGGGGGAATCTATGCCTTTTCCCTCTTTTTTTAAAACTATATATATATATATATATATATGGTAGTTAAGTATGTTTAATTATGTAGTTTTTCCATTCAAAGGTATATCCCAATATCAATAATCCAACCCGAAAGTTGCGAGTTCGAGTCACCAAGGGAGCAAAAGGGGTGGAAGCTCCTAGGGAGGGTAAAAAAAAAGAAAAAAAATGTCAATAATCCAATAATATTTTTTTGATTTGAATTATTAATTAGAGAAAAGACATAAAGTCACCACTGAAGTTTTCTCGAATTTTAAAAAAGACACCTTAACTTTGCAACCATCCTATTACCCCACTAAACAATTTTGAACATATATTATTATATAATTTTTCGATCAACCCCAAATTTTAAGAAGCAAGTATATTCACACACTAATCATTACATGACACGTGTTAAGTTAATTAAAAATGTAATATTTTTCATTTTAAGTTTTTTCTTTATCTTTTTTTTCTTTCTCTCTCTTATACTTTTTGACTTATTTTTATTTTTATTTCATGTTAAATTTCACTTCATCTTCCACCTCCACTTTCAAGTGATCCATCCCTCCATTTTCTTTCTTTTTCTTCACCTCCCATCCTCACCCCACCCACGTCAAGTTGAACCCCACTCCCAATTTTTTTTCTTTTCTTTTTCTTCTTCTTCTCCGGTCAAATTCTTTATAGAATTCATACTATTTTTTAGACTTTATTGAATTATTGATAACAAAATTAATTATTTTTCTAAGAAAATTTAAAATTTTGAAGGTATCATCAACTACTCCTTTTCATATAACTTCAAAATTAGAAATGATAATTTTAAAAGAATCAATGAATTCCCCGAAATTGAAAGAACTTAATTGAAATTGGATTAAAAAAACTATATGATACTTCCTAATCATCTTGAAATCTAATGGGTTTATCAAATTGTTCCAATGTAAGAAAATATTTAGATAAAGTTTTAAAATTAAAGAGAGCAAAACTAATTGTAGTAAAAAAACAAATGTGAGAAGTTGTAGTAAAAATGGTGACATTGAAAATGAGAAGTTTCAATGGAGATGACAATAAATTTTTTAAGAAGAAAGAAGAAAGAAGAAAGAAAGAGAAAAAATAAAAAGAAAAAAAAGTCCAAATAATAAGAAAAATAAGAAAATATATTTTATAATAAAATACTTATAAAAATAAAATTATATTAATTATTTAAGGTTGCCCACTCTCTCAAAGAGAATGCACACCACTCTCTATGTTAGGTGGACGAAAAATAATATAATAATATCTGTTTAAAATTGTTTAGTGGAGTAATAGAATAATTGCGAAGTTAAGATGTCTTTTTTAAAATTTGAGACAACTTTATTGATGAGCTTATGTCTTTTCTGTATTAATTATGATTCAATTTTAGTCCATACGTAACCCCATAGGCCATGTGTCACCTTGGGTGGATTTGTGATTTTTAAAAATAAATAACCGAGGAATAATTGAAAAAGAATAACAAAGTAAATAAATAAAACTAAAACAGCGTTTCTTATCTTGTTTCCTCTAAGCCTAGCACTGAAGATTAAAGAAGAAGAAGCTGAGTTCAACAATGGTTGCACAATCTTCATCGCAATCAATGGCTGAAACATCGAAGCAAAATTGTGTAGTGTCAAACTGTTTAATTTCACTACCTTTCTCATTCTCAACCCCTCCATTCTTCAAACAACTCCCAAAATCAAATCTACAGTTGGTACAAACTTCATCAAATGCCTTTCTTCATTTTCACAACTCCTTACTCTCCACAGCTGAGAAATGCTTCACCTTGCTGCATTCTTTTCTTGCCTCTCAACCCCTTTTCAACAAAATCATGAAATTCTCTTCACATTTCTCTCAGGTACCTACTCTTCTCTCTTATTTCAAATTCTATTACATAAGTTCAAATTTATTCAACTACTATGTTATATTTTCTCTTCAAATTAACTTGTCCTCAAAATAGTATTTTCTTTTTTAATACCACTTTTAATTCCAGTATGTTAAGCGTTGTAGAAGATGGGAGGGAGTATATAGATGTATGTGTGAGTAAAAAGATTAGCATTCAAGGGTGTGACCAAATGGTCGATAAAGTGGACTGAGAACCATGACATTTCATGTTCAAATCTCAGTAGAGATAAAAAAAAACACTAGGTGATTTATTTTTATCTGTTCTAGTTCCTCAGATGAACCCGAACACCACGGTCATTAAAAAAAATGTATTTGTGATTTTGCTTTGTATTTTTGTTGCAATGTGCATACACTTGGAAATAAGTATCCTATTCAAAATGGAGATAGTTACTGAATTAAAGAGATAGATACCACAGGTTGAGTGATCATCCATGCCACAAACTCCTGAATTATAGCAAAAAAGAAATGTGTTGAAGGCTAAAAACTGCATATTTTAATGCTCCAACTCTGGAGCTGGACCAATATATGAATTGGTAATTTTGTTTCAATTAGGTTTTGTTTGATCTAAGTTGAATAGCAACATTACTTTACCATAAGTGTAGATGAACACTTATAGAGCAACTTATTAGCCCTGACCAAGAAAGTTAAATTTGCCAGTAAGTAGTAAAAAATATAATTCATCAGTAAGTGCCTCGCTTAAGCTATGAGCGGGTAGGATATGTATAGCATGCTATAAATCTAGTCTATGGACATGAGGCCTTGACTTGACTTTGAGAAATAGCGAACTTTTTCCACTAGAAATCAAGATGGATGTATATCGAACGGCTTGATTCTAGGGATAGTACTTGATAATGTAATACTTAGTGTAAAACAATTCACAGTGTTTATCACAAAAGATGATAGTATCTTTTATAGATGTATAGGGTGATATTCCTCAAGGGATTGTAAGGAGTTAATATTGAACAGTATAGACTCACTACTATTGTGAATGTTACATTTTTTTTATAAAAGACAAGAAAATTCTCAGTTTGGCAATAGGAACTGGGAGGAAAGTTTTGTGAAATGTGCATTCTCTCAGTTGTTTTGTTGGACATATCCGTCAATTTCTCTGTCAAAGAAATTTTCAGTTCTCCTTTCCAAGTGAAAGAAGGTTATAAAGGCTAGTGTGGATTCGGTATACATGAGAAACCTTTTGCTGTTCAATAGTAAGAACTATTGAGCGATTGGCTACATGCAACCACCAGCTTACATCACAAGTGATTGAGTTGTGAAAAGAAGGTTAGCGGCTTGAGAGCACCTCTCTGAGAAACCAAATCGTGAATTGAAAATCACCCAGGGGTGTGGTCTAGTGTTCAATAAAGTGGTTGCAAACCATGAAATTCAGAATTCAAATCCCAACAAAAAAAAAGAAGAAAAAAAAACTAGTTGGTTTCTCTAGTCTGCCTAAACCTTGCTGGACAGAGTTACTTGGTCCATGTGCTTGTGGCATGTAGCAGGTATTAAGTGGAATAGTAATAAGTGTGCGCAAGTTGGCCCAAACACCACCATCACCAAAAAACAAAAATATGAAAATTAACTAGGAAACAATGAAGGCTGTTCAGACTGATTATGTAGTCATGCGTCTTAGTTTCATTTTTAGTTGCTCTTGATGAATGCACTCATTTCTCCAAGCATTGTTAGGACACTCAGAAGTGTTTACCAGTAGCCAAATCTTGAAGGAGAAACAGTTAAAAATCACTGATACATGAGCTTTTAGCTGATCTGGCAACTTATTATTGTCTAACCCCAATTTTTAGAAAAATGCAATTGAATCTTGAAATACTTGACTCGTTGCAAGTTCCCCTCAATTTGCGAATTCACAACTCCTGGCTGATTCCTCTTGTGAATACGTGTGAGTTGCATCGCCAAGTCTCTTAAGTTCTCTGATGAAACGTTATATTCATTGTTCTTGAAAATTTCTAAGTTTGTCTCATGCAAATATTCTAATTCTTTATCTTCTCATGTCCCTTCCTTTTCTTACATAACAATTTTCTCTCTTGTTACTTGAGAATTGATAAGTTTCTCGGCTTGTTTTATTGCCTTCTATGATTTTATCTGTGTAATAATTTGAGTATCCTCAACTGAATTTACTTCCAGGTACAGTGCAGGACTTACCAGAACTTGGGTAATCTGTCCCATCACAATTTTGCAGCTGTCTTGCCTGGTGACTCAGTTGCAGGAATAGTTGTTGCAAATGGAATTATAAATTTCTTGAACATCTACAATTCATTACTGGTTGTCAGGCTTGTTTTAACCTGGTTCCCAAATGCTCCTCCTGCCATTGTCAGTCCCCTCAGGTATGCTTTATAGTTCAACAATGTCTATGATTAAATGAGGCTTTATAATCAATTAAAGCGATGACAACTTTGCATACTAGGGACATATATGCTGAGGAAATAAATTGATAAAGTTTTAAATAGTGATTCATGACGGTCCTCAAAATTCAAGCATCAAAATGGCATCCTCTTACTTCAATGAAACTGATGGCTAATTATCCATGAAGAAAATGGGAAAAGAAAAGACACTAATAACCAAATTTCTATTGGTAGCTCGAGTGTGTTTTGCTTCACTCAATTCACAAATTCTTGTATTGTTATTTTATTTTACTTTTGAGACAATATCAGCACGTTTTGCTTCTGTTTGTGGTTTTGCATTGATGAATCAGATTAAAGGATTTAGAGTTTCAGTGTTATATAAATAGTCTTCCAGGACCTAATTAAAAGAAAACAATAATAGTAATCCTTGGGCAGATTGTGTGTACTTGTTGCTCAGTTGACCTGCTTCTTTGTTATAATATTATGGGTCAACATCATGCAAAGTATTTAGAAAAGCTGAGCTGTGTATTCTTCTCATTTGAGCATTCATAAACTGTGGATAGTGTAGTTTTCAGGACTTCCTTATTCTAAGTAATTTTTAACCACTTAGCGAAGCTGGTGTGAGTATTCCAGAATCCAATTACTTAAATATATGGCTCAATTGTGTGTGAAATGCATACATTGTTAAGAATAATGGCTCAATTTTGTGTGAAATCTGAAATGCGTACATTGTTAAAAATGTTGTATTCCTTTTCAGCACTCTATGCGACCCATACTTGAACATATTCCGTGGGATTATTCCACCACTTGGAGGGACTCTGGATCTTTCACCCATATTGGCATTTCTTGTTTTGAATGCCTTCACCAGCACTGCATCTGCACTTCCTGCTGAACTTCCATCCACGACTGTGAGAGCATCATCAGATACTCCACACAGTGCACCAATATTTCATCTTACTACATCGCAGAAGAAATGGATGAGGAGACTTTCTGGAAACAAGTCAAAGACTTCTGATGGTGAAAGTTAAGCTGGTTTCTGCTCATCATTCATGTATTCACCAAATGCTAAGCCATACAATTTGACATTAAAATGTAAATGTACTACAAATTGCATTTTTTTTTCCATGTAAACCAGAAAGCTTTTCATCACTCCATAATGTAAGTAGCTTCTATATCTTAAAGAGAGGTGATACTAATAGTCTTAAAGCTCTGTTCTCTTCCTTTTGAATAGAAGGTTATGTCACTATCAAGAGATATTTTTGATGGAGGCTCTGATAACCTAGTAGATGACTTGTCTAAGATCTTTCTCTTTAGTTCTGGTAGCTAATTTTCTGTAGGTTACATGCTTACAACATCATCCCAATTCCTTTTATGGGAATCTAGTTCATAAACTGTAACTAGTATAGTTTTCCACTTATGTTGTGCACCTAAGGATGTGGCAATTGTCAATGAAGCTGGTGTAATCATGGGCTCAAAATAAACAAAAAGAAAAAGTTTCCCACTAATACTTTGTACAAATAGAGAGATTCCAGGTTCATGCTGCCAGAATCAGATGCCAAACTACACAACACCACTTGTAGCTGCCTTATCTTCCAAAAGAATATCAACTTTTTCACTTTCTGGAAATATCCTCAATCTAAAGGGTCACTCTTTTTTCTTCTAAAAGGGTTACTTTTGATGCAAGGATAACAAGGGAATTCACTAGGAAAAAAAAAGATTCTGAGAAATTAAAAACAATTTAATAACCAATGGCTCTATCAAAGGTCTAAGTTGAGGAAGCATTGGTGACTACTATATTCAATGGAGCAGGAATCTTTAAGCAGGAGAGGCAAGTTTCCTACAAATGATAAGAGGTTTTTGGCCATAGGCATTGGACTTGTGGCTGTCATCTCTCCTCTATACATTGACAGTAGAAAAAACACTACTGAACCCCAGCTTGAAGAACAAACCATCTTTCCCTATCTTTCACTGCTCTTCTTGATCACCCTCATCATGAGCATAAGTATTTCTCATCAATTGGCCCGGTTCTCATCCTATGATCATAGGCTTCTAGCCATAGGTCTTACACTTGTTGCCATACTCTCACCTCTGTACATCGACAAGAGAAAGTTAGTCGATCCAGAGCTTGAAGAGCAATCTCTTGGCATCTCTTCTTACTTACCATTGCTCATGCTGTTTCTCATCATTGCCATTGCTATGTCATGCTACTTGGATCATAGCTTTACCAGGTTCGATCCTTACTGGATTCACAGGGTTGGTGGTTCTTCCAGTGGGATTCTCATATTTCTCCTTGTTCTTGCATTTGTTTTGAAGTTTAAAGCTCTCTAGCATGAATAAAAAAAGGGCTAAAATATGTGCCTTGTATGTTTAGTGTTCACGTGTGGTTTGGAAAAGGGGGCAAAGAGACTTTTCGGACTAAAGCATCAACAAAATTGAAGTAAACCAACTCAAGACTTGATTTAACCATTGTCGTTCTTGACCGTAAGGAATCGAGCAATCATGTATTTGATAGTTGCTACATCCATAGATAATTACTTCTTCTCTCCCAATTTATGTGTAGGTGTTTGATCGGGTACAAAGTTAAAAATGTGAGGAAGACTTTTGAAATTTATGATCCACAATAAGCCATAGATATTTCCGTGACTATAAATCTCTCATTAAGGTGTAAACTGACAAGTTTAAAATTAGACAGTTACTCGTTCTTTTTGTGACCGACCGACTAAAAAGACGAGTGTCACATGAATTGGGGGATACAGGGAGTAAAATGTTACCCACCCCTTCAATATAGAACTGGTTAGTTCAGCTGCAGCCACAAATTCATAAGTTGAATCGAGAGATCTACAAAGACGTAATGCATTTGGAAGTGAGCACCAAGCAAATTATGATGACTTGAAGAATGATTTGGCAATAAGGTGATAACTTTCATAGTAATCAACTCGATGTAATCTATTGTCAGAAAGAAACAAGCTATAACATCAAGGACAAGAGATGTATTGCTATAAGCCTATTTAGCCAGATTTTGGCAACCATTTGTAGTCTAGTGATCATGTATGACCTGTAAAGTAAGGAAGAACAGGCTGTTCCAAAGAAAAGATTACTACTAAAAAAGACAATTTCTATTTGTTCCAATAGGTGCAATGCTGTGCATTGAGGAATCTTTAGATGCATCGTCAATCATCATGTCAAGTGTCCTTCATGAATTAGAAGACATCACTACTGGTGAATATTTCAACAGAGCTTCCACGCCATCAAACCTGCTAATATCAAATATCTGGGTCATACCCAATCCAATGATCTGCACTACAGTGTTTGAGTGGCCATTTTTGAATACATCTGTTATCTGCAAGAAAAAAGCAAGATTTTGCAAATTATCAAACACTCTGATTCTTAAATGCTACCCCAGTTCTAAACTCAGTGAAACCTCAGAAAGAGATCGTAAATATGATAAGGACTTAAATCAGAAAGGACCAGACGACAGTGAAAACGGAGAATGCACAATAGAGAACTGGATGAGGTAAGAAATGATGGATGACAAGTTCCGCTCATAGAACTACCACCTTTCTTATCTGTTCCGCATCCCTTTCACTTTGTAGATCATAATTGCAAAAGTGAGTTGGTGCCAACTGATGCTGACACCAACTAATTGGAACAGGAAACCCCGGCATAGAGAGCCAATAAATTTAGTGAATTCAGAAGGTGTGCCGCTAATTGAAAAGATACTAGAATTCCAGAACCATTTCTTGTGATATAGCTATAGCAGACAGTAGTGTAATACGTGGATATGAGCCAAGAAAACGATAATGTGCATCAAATAGGTAAACACTTGAAAATGCCAAAAATGAAATTGAAAAATTTGTTAACTATTGGGTTGCCCAGGCATACCTGTGAACAGCCAAAGAGTTTGAGTAGCTTGAGCGACAAGCAGCTGTCTACAATCAGCCCTAGCTCGTTGTCACTTATTCTGCGACACCATGATAGGTCCAAATGCAGTAACTTTCTTGAAAGTTTGGCTAGTGACAAGGCAGTGCTAGTGCTAACCTGTCAAAGATCACCAGTCACTAACAAAGCAGGTAGTACCAAAATGAAACCAACACTTTTTAGGCAAAGTTAACTATATGACTTTCCCCTGCTATTTACCAATTCCCAAGGAATTGATCTCTCTCTCTCTCTTTCTATTGTAAGAGAAGACCACACATGGGCAAAATGCTTGACATATTAACAAACTCAATAAAAATATGATATAGATCATATCCTAGTTATTACTCCCTCCGTCCACTATTGTTTGTCAGGATAAGATCATACACAACCCTTAAGAAAAATTTAATATAAGGTGCAATTTGACTAATATAACCCTACTATCAATCATTATTAAAATGGTTTGTACTTTTTGAAAATTGTAAAAACAACTTTTTTCACATTAAAATAGTCTTGTAACTTTAAAATGACTACTTTTTTGAAATAAGTAGTTATGTAATTATTAAGGGCAGAATTGGAAAAAATGACTAATTGTTTCTTGATTGTTTAAATTGACAATTAATTTTGGACAACTATTTTTAGTATACCTGACAAACAATAGTGGACGGAGGGAGTATAACTTATTGCTAAATGTAGAGGGCATGAAATTTGCAACACAACACAAATTACGAATGAGATTATCATCAGACGCTTAAATGCAGGTCAACAGCTAAATCTTGTGTACAACTCAGGAATCTAAAACTATTCAGTAACTCTACACAGAAATATATTAAGAAACTAGCAATATCATTGGGCTTAATAAGCATATTTGAGAGTGGAATAAGTATACCTTAGAGCAATTATTCAGTGAAAGTTCCTCCAAACATGCTCCAGAAGCTTCCAAAAATGCAGCAATCCCTTCATCACTAACATGCAAAGTACATATTAGATCGCAACTTGCATAATAAGGAAACCAAAAATGATGGTGCGAACAAATTTTTGATTATCCACAATGCATATAAAATTACATTAAAAGCTCTCCTATGTCAGAAAATGTTGAATATTTGCTTTAGAATTGCAAGCTCTTTTACTGCAGTAATCTTATTAAGATAGATCTAGTCAACTAATTAAACCTAGTATTTAGTAGTTGATTTCTATTTGAATTTTGAATAAATAGCATTTTTAAGACTTAAGAAGTTTGTTATTTTCAACAGATTTTTTTTGCTTATCTTTAGGTTTTGAAGTTAGTATTCTATTATAAATTAGTATTATATTGCAGTAAAATAATATCGAACTTTCAACTTCATTTCATAAGTTCTTTTTTTTATTGTTCTTCGTTCTTACTCTTTCGTTACTCCTAAATATTTTCCTGCAATTTCTTCTCTTTCAAAACAAACCATTGGTATCTAGAACTATTTTTCTTGAGGGACCAGTGAGTGAAGAGATGGATTTCGAAAATAGTTTTTTCACAAATGGCTCCTCCTATTTCGACGGTGAAAATTATCAATTATGGGTTGTGGGAATGAAAACTTACTTGGAGGCCCTTGATCTTTGGGGACTCGTGGAAGAGAATTATGAAATTAATTCGCTGCCAAATAATCCCACAATAGCCCAAATTAAGAGTCACAAGGAAAAAAAAAACATGAAGTCCAAGACGAAAGCAACTCTGTTTGTTGCTGTTTCAACAACTATTTTCACGAGAATTATGTTTCTCACATCACTACAGGAAATTTGGGATTATCTAAAGAAAAAATAAGCTGGAGATGAATGAACACGTGGGATGCAAGTATTAAATTTAATAAGGGATTCGAGTCCAGAGAATGAAAGATTCTCATACAGCCAAAGAATACTCAAACATATCACTTGGCATTATTAACAAGGTAAGACTGCTAGGCACTAAATTTAAAGATTCAAGATTTGTCAGAATTTTTTAATTTTGTAACAGTACCCAAATGATATGAGTCGTGTATAGACCTTGGGAAACACAAGATCTGTCCAAGATTACCTTGGCAAAGTTGATAAATTCTTTCCAGGCACAGGAGCAAAGGAGACTTATGAGGCAAGATAGAATGGGTGAAAGAGCCTTAGCCGCCAGTCACAAAACTCAGAGCAGGGGTAAAATTTAAAAAATTACCCACCTTGTGAGCACTGGAAAAAATGGATCATCCACCACTCAGATGTTGGAAAAGGCCGAAAGGTGAAGTGCAACAAGTGCCATCAGCTTGGTCATGAAGCAATGATTTGCAAAAATAAATCTAAGAACCATGAAACAGATGCACGTGTCGCCAATCAAGAAGAAGAAGACCATCTTTTTGTTGCAACATATATCTCAAGTAAGGTTTCAGCCAAAAAAAAATGGTTAACTGATAGCGGTTGCACTAACCAAATGCCTTATGACAAGAGTTTGTTCAAGGACTAGCCTACTGAAATTCCAAAGTTTAGGATCGAAAATGGAGACCAAATTCTTGTTGAAGGAAAAGGAATTGTTATCATCAAAACAAGTTCATGTAATAAGACAATTTCAGATGTTCTATATGTAACCTCATATTGATCAGATTTGTTGAGTATTTGTCAGTTGGTAGATAAAGGATTCAAAGTATCCTTTGAGGATAAACATTGCTTCATCAGTGATGATACTGAAAAAGAAATGTTAAAAATTTAAGATGAAGAAAACATTTCTCATTTGATCCAATGGAAGATGTTCCTGTAGAACATGTAAAAGATCAAAGGCTGAAAAAATTAGAAGATGATCTTCCAATTAAAAAAGCACAAGCAAAATGTGAACCTGCTAGGCTTAAAGAAGCTTTCAATGTTCCCAAAAGAATTGAAGCAACGGAGGAGTTGTCTATGTTCAGGAAAATAAAATGGATAAGTTTACGTGAAGACGCTAACGGAGCAAGAAGACATGCCAAAAAGATTTAGTAGTCAAAGGTTGCATTCAAGTCAATAAGTGAATTTAGATCACTACAAGTCCAAAGAAGAATCTGCAGATTTAGCGACAAGGTCACTTTCGGTTATCAAGTGTGAAGATTTCAAGATTGAAGTTCAAAACTTTACAGTTGCTAGCAAGGAAGAGTGTTGAATAATTGCTTTAGAATTGCAAGCTCTTTTACTGTAGTAATATTATTAAGATAGACTTACTCCACTAGATAGACCTGGTATTTAAGAATATTAGTATTTTCCTGCAATTCCTTATCTTCCAAAACCATTAGAAACCAAACCTTGTTGCTGTCTACTGGTACATCATGAAGATATAGGCAGCAACTCTTCAAGTAATCCATTGCAATAACGGATTAGGTATACCATTATCATGATGAAAAAATATATGACTTGGAATAGTCATCATGCTAATTATTTAACACATACAGTTTCATTTATCAAGGAGTCAATTCACCAGCTATAACCATGATATCAGAGTGAAAAAACTTGAAGACTAGTTTACTCATGGTATATGTTATTGAAAAAGGGGGAGCTAATAAAAAGTAGGAACAACATGCCAGTATAATCCACAAGTGGGGTCTAGGGAGGGTGGTGTGTACGCAACCTTACCTTTACCTTGTGAAGGTAGAGAGGTTGTTTCCGAAAAACCCTCGGCTCAAATATCATAAATCAAGTATGTAAGAAAATACAATAGGGAGAAGTCATGCAGAAAACAATTAAGAAGAGAATAAGTAGCAACAACAAATAATACGGTAACTAATGCAAAGGAAACAACAGGTTGTACTAAAATCGAAGAGTAAGATAGGAGAGTAATAATAACAGTACTAATGAAGGAACTAGACAATACTCGACTACCTCCAAACCTTTTACCCTAATCTTCGACCTCTAGATCTTCCTATCTAGGGTCATGTCCTCCGTAAGATACAGGTGAAGGAACTAGACAGTGCTCGACGACCTCCAAACCTTTTACCCTAATCCTCGACCTCCGTATCTTCCTATCTAGGGTCATGTCCTCAGTAAGATACATGTGAGTCATGTCCTGTCTAATCACTTCTTCCCAAAACTATTTCAAAAAACCTCTCACACCTCCTCGTTGGGCATCTATGCATCTTTTGTTCACATGCCTGAACCATATCAGCCTCCCTCCTTCATCTTGTCCACCATGGAGGCCACTCCCTCCTAGCCTCGAATAGCTTCATTCCTGATCCTATCTCTCCACGTATGTCCAAACATCCATCTCAACATCCTCATTTCTGCTACTCTATCATCAGGACGTGTGAGTTCTTGATCGGCCAACACTCCTTCTCATACAACATAGCTTGTATGGCTAATCTGACGATCACTTTATAAAACTTACCTTTAAGGCTTGTGGCACATTCTTATCACACAAGACACTGGATCAGGTTTTCATTTCATCCACCCCGCTCCAATACGATGTGTAACACCATTGTCAACTTCCCTATTTCCTTGGATTTATTGACCCTAGATCTTGAAACTGGAGATGACTTGTGTATCAATCCTTACTTCCACATCTACCCACGTGTGTTACGTCAATTAACTTGCACTCCAAGTATTTTGTCTTAGTCTTGTTGAACCTTAACCCTGACAGGGTCTGTCTCCAAACCTCCAGCCTATTGTTAAACCTTTATTAGACTTATAATATTAAGTGGTAATTCTTCTACTTTAGTTGGAGGATATGTGATTAAAACTGATGTGAAGGCATAATTTGATCAACTTAATAACCAAGGCCAGGGACCACTCACTCGCACCTCTCTCATACACCCATTCTTTCCCACTGATAAATGATAAGTGTCTCTCGTTTCACCACTACATTGACTGCAAGAAAGTCTAAAAGCAATTGCTTAAAGTTAAACATAGGATAATAATGAGTTGTTCAACCTTAATTGCTTCACGTCTAACCCCATTTCCCAAGGGGGTGTCAGAACAAGGAACTACTACTAGGTTCCTGCCTGACTCCTAATTCTTCTAGTGCCTCTCCTTTTCTATTGATGACAACATGCACCAATAGAAAGGATTCTTTTTGTCTCCCTTATTCTGGTTGTTTGTAAGGCTCCCGGAAGCTAATCTTACCTCTAGCACCTTTATTCACGTGAAAGGCACAGCAGAATAATATATTGTGGGAGCCTGTGTAAAAGACCCCTCAAGAAGGCCCTACCTTATATGTTGAGACCATGTTGCTCGGACTCTTAATTATGTTAATGGTGTGTGCCAACCCTTCAAATTAGTGCATTTTAGACAATCCGACATGAGTGCGGCTACGTTTTTGGAGAGTCTAAGCAACATAGGTTGAAACCAATCTCTTCCTTCTCAGAGCTGAGCTCTCTTTCTGAGCTTCACTACCCTAAGGAATTAAGAGGCTTCTACCAATCATAATGCAAGTTAAACACACAGGGTAGACATGTTCAATATATCATAGCAAGTTCTTTCGCTGCTCGTCTGCAGGAAAAGTCTACGCATGCTGCAGCATGTCAAAGTATGGCCAATTCCAGGACACTGCTTTCTTCTTGGTTTTTTCCTTTAAAGTGCAGTCCAATTTCTCTGAAGAACTTTTTAAAGATGCTTCCAATATTGAGAAATGGAAAAAGAACACGATCCACAAACAAGTAATTACAGAAGTAAATTGATGGTCCGTACATAAAGTACTTTTTGTTTTGTTTTGTTCTGAGCTTATCTGGTATAGAAATACCATCTCAAAGTGGCTTCCCATATATATATATGTCTATTCCTTTTAGGGGTATATGGACAGTGAAAACTTGATTTGTTCTGACTAAGGATAATGCTTGGCGACAAAATCTTAGTGAAAGAGCCATCATTATTGCCATTAAATATAGTAGCATAACTGAACATTTCAAGAAGCAAACTGGATATCAGCACCAAACCTGAAATTATTCCGGCAAAATATGAGTTTCCGGATTGATCGACAACCATTCGCGAGAAACTGCAGTCCAACATCTGTCAATTCATTCAACTTTGAAATATTTAATGCATGCAAGTTAGCACATGCATCTCCAATAAACTTCAGGGATTGATCAGTCAGATTCCTGCATCCAGAACAGATGAGGTTAAAAGACTAAATTAAATCTAAATAATGTGAGTATTTAATCTTCACCAACTGTGTCATAGTAAATCGAGAAGTGGAAGTAATATTTCCTTACGGGCAGCGGGAAATATCAAGCTCTTTTATATTTTGACCACGACCTGTAAGTAACTCGCTTACAAACTGATCACATACACTATGAATTCCAGCTACCGACAATAGTTCCAAATGCTCCATCTTCTCCAGTGAAGGTAATATATGTATTGCATCTATGCTCTGGCAATCATCTATACAGAGCTCCTTGAGAATTGATCCCAATGAGTTGGCTGTGATACCAATACTAGCGTGGGTCAAAAGGGAGCACTGACTCAAATCAATGGATTGTAGAGAAGGTGCTGATGTAACAAGTATTTCCAGAGCTCTATCAGACATCCGACAAGCACCCCTCAGTGACAAGATGGCTAAATTAGGTAAGCTATTTGAAGCCGTAGCAATGGTTGTACCCAACACATGATCAAGTGTGGGTTGTCCGCATAGATCTAGTTGTAGCACCTGCTTCCAAGCCAGAAAGGTATAAGAATCATATCAGCTTACAGAATCATCAAAATAAAGTAATAGCAGTAGTAGTAACGACAACAATAACAATAATTGTATATCTAATATCAGCTCCCAGCAACAAGGTAGAAAAAGAAGGTATAGAAAATTATGCAGTCTGATAAAACAACATTAGTGAATATAAAGGCTATCTTAGAAATGCATGAGTCTACACTTCCAAATTTATCAGCAAGTAATGAGGACATCAACTTGAAAAAACTTCTATCAAATTCATGTGTATCAGCAGAGAGAAACAAAACAACCAAAGCCTGTTCCTTGGCTACACGTGTAGAAGAATATACATCAAGATGTTTTGCACTTCACTTTAGGGCTTAAGCGCGCCTTTGAAAACAGTGATAGCACCAAATTCCTCCTCCACTAAAGGAGTTCATATCTTCCTGGTGAGTTGTCAGCCAACTCTCTCAATTGAATTCAAATGATTTCTAGCCAGCCCACAAAGACTGCCTTCCTTTCTATTTGGTTGATAATGAAACTAGAGAAGTTAGATAACTTATTTATCTTTCACGCCGCCATACACTAGGCTTAAAGTTACTTTGAGAATCAAATCACTAATTCTGCTATCAAAACTGTACATGAGAGGGTTTTCTGGCATAGTAAGTGAAATCTGTAATGGAAGGTGGTAATTCAGAGAAAGAAGATCTAATATTTTGTTTTTTGGTAATGGATGTTTTAAGTAGAAGTCTGGAAGGATCAGTGAAATGAGAGAGGATTGGTCCATGAATGATCAGAAATGGTTTGGGGTGTGCCGAAATTCAAGAGAGATGTTATACATTCATTCTCTACCAAACTGGCTCCTAGCCTCCTACTAATTAAGCTTCTCAAACTTTCCCAAATAATTTCCTTACCATATTATGTTAATTCTATGTGCTACATTTTGATCTATTGTGTCATTCTCCTGAAAACCGAATCTAGGGTATCTAAATTGTCTGCTGCATTTAGGCATCAGAATCACATCCAATCTCACTAGACATTCGTTATTTTTATGAGAACTAAACTTATCCTGCCATACTCTACTTATCCAAACACTCGTACACTTAAAGGTGCTTATTCATAGTTGCTACTTTTGATTAACAAACTGTAAAACAAGATTAATGAAGTAAGGCTTACTTCGACATTGCATAACAGTTCACACTTCAAAAGTTACCAGAAAGAACGAGGACATCAACTGGAAAATTTCTAGCAAAATCATATCAGAAGAAAGTAACAAAAAACCCAAAAACCTGGGTTATATGCCAATGATTTTGGGTTACCATGAACTACACACAGGCTTTTTCTCCATTTATCTCCTTTCAGGAAGTACTTTATGTAGTAATTCTTCTATCTACCTCCAAAAGGAACAATGAGGAAGTATAACAAGGTTAATTATTCAGATGAAAAACCACAGGGCCGACTCTTTTAGAGTCCACCAAAACAGATACAACTTCATAAGGTCCAACAAACCATTTCACCAAGAAGCTAACTACTTCACTGAAATTGTGCTACGGCTGTCCATGTTGCAAAAGGAATGTCGGATTGTTGGGAGAAGAAATTAACTTGACTAAAGCAACAGCCCTGTTTAGGGGTAATGTTTAAATCCTTTAGCATTCTCAGGAGACGGGAGGAAGTCACAAATGATTTTTTCTAACAATATGTGTAAAGAACACAGGCAATCTTGCCAGGACCAAAAGAAGATGATGAGAAAAGAATGTAGAAGTAGAGAAAAGTCACAGGATGGTGACCAGAAGTCAGGTTGAAATGTCCCCCTCCTTTCCCAATGAATAAAGGTATTAATATTATAACATATGCACCAAAAGTAGTACTCCATGAAGAAAGACAAAACAACCTACTGAAAACACCCTCCCTAAAGGTCTGCTGCCCTCTTCTCTGCCATCCCCACACCTTGGAAAAAGTAGAATATATTTTGTAAATCTTTAGAATAACACAGTTTTTGAGACAACAGAACAGAGTAGGAACCATCCAAACAAAAGTATATACTGAACAGAGAACACAAATAAAGGAAAGTAAAGCTCGGCAAATGTTTTCAACAGATGACACTATTCTGTTGTCATGCTACTTAAATGCTCTGTTATCTCTCTACCAACCTTTGTGCAAAACACGGGAAGAAAAGTTCATATGTCCACCAATAAGAAATTCTCAACACTAAGAATTATCTTCTGTATCTTTTCTCCTGTGGTAGGAAACTTGTGTCATTCAAGAAGTAGAAAGAATAAATCTGTTGCTTGATAAGTATCCTTGCGTCCTTGACTGCTCTTTAGTTTTTCCCTAGCCTTATAGTGGTTGTAAGTAGCCCCACAAAGGTTTCTAAATGTATGCAACAATAAGATTACTCCAATTATCCAACTGTATAATACTACAAATCACACTTTAGCTCTACCTTCTAGTAACCTAATCATAATTTGGCAGAAACATTTCAGAGAATAATATATGCCACATTAACAAAAAACAATAAACTAAAGTTTAAAATGAAGAAGCATAGATTACCATCAAGTTTCTTCTATCAAAGTCTCTAAATGAGTTGCAAAACTGTTCTTCTGTTAACCATGAACAGTCCTTTATGCGAATTTGAGTTGGTGATCCTTGAACAAGAAGGTCCAACATATGAGTACCCATTTTCCTAGAATTGCAGAGTATTTCAGTCAATCTTCCCCTCAAGATATCAGGGATACCTTTGAGAGAAACTATTGCTTCAGCATTTTCTGCAAGGGTTTTCAAGGAAAGATCTAGCAGTGAAGGAAACACACAAGAAAACTCTTTATTTTCAGGATGTTGAGATGCTTCCCATCTAACCACTTTCTCATCCTTTCGCTTAGGTATACGCTCCCTAATCCCCTTCAATGCAGTAGAAGCGAGATTGGGGGTGTTCCCTAGATCTTTAATAGTGTCCAAAGTTGGCAATTTTGTTTCCTGACTAGAAGAGCCTTCACGGGGAGCATCATAGCGTGCAAAGTGAATAGCTCTTTCCCTTAATGCATTTTTTTGTCTTAATGCATGTTCAGCATTCAAAAATTTTCTAAGTTCAACATTTTCAATTGGTAACACATCAACACTTTGTATACGCTGGATGGATCCTAGCTGTGGCACTGTTGAAATAGCCTCGTGCTGCTGCTTGCTGTGTTGCAAGTCCAACTCCATTGGCAAGGTTGTAAGTGCTAACCAAGAGTTGTCAACCTTAGCCTTTCCCTTTTCTTCTCTGGTGTATCTCTCCTCACCGCCCAATGGACTACTTCCACCAATATCCTGGTCTTTGTTCATCACTCCCAACTCAAGATTGCAATTTCGGGCGACATAAGGTATTATTTCCTCAATTTGCTCCATCTTTCCCTTGTTCATTCTTTCTTCCCAGCGATCACTCACACCAGACCTAATTTCATTTAATTCAACAGTCCTCTGAGTATACTTCATCACACCAACTAAAGTACTTCCATCGGCCGCTTCCAAAACTGGAATATTAAAATCAAAACCCAGTTCACTGCCCCCATTAGCATTCCCTAAGTTCCAATTTGACATTTGAATAGTATTGCGACACTCTTCTGGTACCCTTAAAAGTCCACCTTCTTGACACCCAACAATGAATTCTCCGGCACCCACTGCCCCATTCTTGATCCCTCCCCCTTTTAAAATGTCTATTTTACCTACATGCCCAATACTTTTATCAAGTTTTTCAAAAACCATGACTTGACTTTTATTCTTTAGATGCTCATCCTTGACCTTTTCTAAAGCAACATTATCATCAGTGTATTTGTGAGAACCAAATATTTCATCATAAAACCTAACTTTTTTAACCACTGAGTCATCTTCCACTCCCTCACTAACCCTCTTCATCCCAATCCCCTCACTCAAATTCAAACCCTCCCCATTTCTTTGATTCATACTCCATGGCTCTATCCCAATCCCCACACTCAAATTCAAACCCTCCCCATTTCTTTGATTCATACTCCATGGCTCTATCCCAATCCCCTCACTCAAATTCAAACCCTCCCCATTTCTTTGATTCATACTCCATGGCTCTATCCCAATCCCCTCACTCAAATTCAAACCCTCCCCATTTCTTTGATTCATACTCCATGGCTCTATCCCAATCCCCTCACTCAAATTCAAACCCTCCCCATTTCTTTGATTCATACTCCATGGCTCTATCCCAATCCCCTCACTCAAATTCAAACCCTCCCCATTTCTTTGATTCATACTCCATGGCTCTATCCCAATCCCCTCACTCAAATTCAAACCCTCCCCATTTCTTTGATTCATACTCCATGGCTCTATCCCAATCCCCTCACTCAAATTCAAACCCTCCCCATTTCTTTGATTCATACTCCATGGCTCTATCCCAATCCCCTCACTCAAATTCAAACCCTCCCCATTTCTTTGATTCATACTCCATGGCTCTATCCCAATCCCCTCACTCAAATTCAAACCCTCCCCATTTCTTTGATTCATACTCCATGGCTCTATCCCAATCCCC
>JAJOOO010006111.1:0-44981 GCA_029582685.1 Solanum piurae
TGATGAAAGGTCATTCTCATCTTAGAAACCTTTGAGCTATATGATATGAGGGATTAAGTCCCTAAAGCCTATTTTATGAACTAATGTTAAATAAAGGCTTAAAGATGTTTAAAAAGGGAGTTGGAGCTTAGCACCGAGTGAACATGCAAAATGAGAGTGGGGGCTTCACGTTTAGCAAGTCCGGCTTCCCACAAGAGAACATTCACACTTAGCAAGTCCTGGTTCCCAACATAGATGTTGTCTCATGAGATGGAAACCTCCACGCCTAGCAAGTCAAGGTTTCTAGTAGCAAATCTCCTTGTTCCAAAACTGCGTGCCCCCGTAGGTCTTAGCTTAGTGGATCCACTAGATAGCTATTATGTATGTAGGTCCTACCTTGGCAAGTAGTACTCTCTCTTTTTGGTGTGGGAGTAGAACACCGGATTCCATGTAGCTCACATGGTCTATGTCGGTTATGGAAATGTCTCCCGAAAGTTAAGAAATGAACTAAGATAAGAATATGAACTCTAGTCATGATTTTTGGAAGGGTTACTTAGTGTAGGTAGGACTATGGACCCTACTTATGAATTGCACAAGTGGACTCTAAGGGAGGTTATGATTAGGCTTTTTATGTAATGAAGACTATGGTCTATGTATATAAAAGCATATTAAGGTTGACTTTACTTATCTCAAGACATGAAGTATGATTATGCATGTGAATTACACTTATGACTTCTTAATGGGTTTGCTTAGTATATATGGGGGTATGGGACTCCCTGTGTACATTGCACAAGTGAGCTTGTGAAGGGGTTGTGAGGGTGGTTTACCTATGATACGAATTAAATGGGTTATGATTAATGATTTAGTAAATGAATGAGTCCTTATATGATGTTATGAAGTATGTTGGTCTTATGTCTAATGTTAAATGAAGATGTTATGACTTGTTGAATATGATGTGCCTAGTCTATGGTGGCTTCCTAGGAACACTTGGTGTGAGTAGTATTATGGGATGCTACTTTCACATTGCACTAGTGTGACTTAGGGGTTGTTTTAGGTGATTGCTCCTATGTGAAGACTATGTCTTATGATGTGCTTATGACTCTATGAATATATGTGATTGGATTGATGAAGGCTATATGTAAGTTCACCTTTGGTAACCTTAAGGTGATACATTGCACCAAGTATTCCCTAAGGGTTGCTTGAGGAAAGGAGTTAAGATAAAGAGGAAGGTAATGTATTGTATGCATTGAATGTGCCTAAAATGTTATAAGTGGTTCTATGTGGTATTATGAATGGTTTCCATATGTATGATGATGTATGTGGTTTATATTGTTCCTATTGTACTAAATGTTCTCAAAGTTTCTCTAAAAAGGCATGATGCATGGTTTCCAACTAAATGTCCTTTTAAAAGCATGTTTTTGCATGGTTATCATACTTAGTGCATTCTTGTACTAACACCATTCTTCTTCATCTTTTTACACCAAGTGTAGGTGGTGGTGGCTAAAGGATCTTTCCTAGAAGTGATGAGCTTGGCTTACTATTCCCAAGTTTGGGTGTGTCCTTAAAGATTCAAGGACCTTTATGTTGAAGAGTTTCCTTAAGTTCATTGTACTAGATAGTAGTTCATTTTTTATTGTAAGGGATGTGCCCCTCTTGTGTTGTAGTCGTGTTTTAAGATGGCTACCTTGAGACGTAGTATTCTGATTTTGTATTAAAGGTTTAAATGAGGTGACTTTTTAAGTCTTCTGTTATATTATGAAAAAGTTTTAAATTTTCTGCTATTTTTCTATGATAAATGCTATGACGAATGCTAAGGGCTTGTATAAGACCTCCGAGAGGTCGAATACGCCGGTAACGACTAAGGGGTGCTCTCGGGTAGTTACATAGCATGTGTAATTCAAGAAGTAAAGAAATACATAGCTAGGGTACTGAAATTCATGTGAGAAACGAAGTAATAACATGATAATCTGATTTGGAACATGTAAATAACTAATTCATGATAATCTACTGAAGTTCTAGAAACCCTAGGTTTAGTTGATAATAGGGAATCAAGAATCTGACTGAAATCTAGGGACCTAATGGGCGAAAGGAACCTACTAGTGAAATACTGCATACCTGGTGATGAATTCCACAGAGAAATCTTTCGATTTTGGGGCTGGAACTGATGGAATCTTGTTGCGTTCTTGAACTAGGGTTCTTGACCTCTTTTCTCCTCTCACGCTCTAATTTTTCTAAGTTTGATTAATGATTTGACTTAGGTAAGTTCTATTTATGTTTCTAGGATTAAACTTACTAAAACCTCATAATTTAGGGTCTAAATGACATAGTTTAGGGGTCAAACGAATAAGGAATAGACCAGAAGACCCCCAACTTAACTGTTATCGTAGTGACTGATGGACGGGACTGACAGACCGTCGATCGAGTGACGGTCTGTGCTGGTCATCCGTCGATCAATACTGGCGGCTGAAATTTTGGGGTCTGACCTACGGCCTCGGACCACAGACCGTGGTCTGACCTACGGTCTGTAGGTCCTGACGTGGGTTGGCGAGGGTCTACCCTTAGCCAAATTTTTGGGCTGAGTTCTGGGGGAGGCTATAGATGTGAACCACGGACCACCAGCACGGAACGTGGGTCACCCTATGGTGCCCGTAGGTGGCACATGTAGCTTGTGAAATCTGTAATATGGTTTGCTTCGGATATGGGGTGTTACATTATCTCCCCCTTGGAAACATTCATCCTCGAATGAAGACTAAACTAGCTGAAATGGAGAGGATGAGCTGCGACCCTACTACTAAACACTGAAAGTTGATTTCTGACTGAACTAAGCTCCAAGAACATGCAAATACGCTCAAAATGTAAGTACAAACTGAAGGAACATGATACTAAGACTGATTCTATGCATGAATGACTGAAAATTGAAGAGGAACTATTACCTCAAGCTGGGGTGGAATCGGAAGGAAAGAGGTGAGGATACTTGGACTTTATGGCTGCTTCTGCTTCCAAGTAGCTCCCTCTACAGACTGACTACTCCACCAAACCTTGACTGAAGTGATTTCTTTGTTTCTCAACCTTCTAACCTGACGATCAAGAATCTGAACTGGTACATCCTCATAAGAAAGACTATATTTCACAGCCACACTCTCTAATGGCACTACAGATGCTGGATCACTCACACACTTCTTCAATAGTGAAACGTGGAAGACTGGTCGCACTGCTGCTAAATCTATTGGCAAATCTAAATCATAAGCCACTTTACCAATCCTTTTCAAGATCTGGTAAGGGCATACATATTTGGGACTGAGCTTTCCTTTCTTGCTAAATCTCATCACCCTTTTCATAGGTGACACTTTCAAGAAAATCCAGTCATCAACTTGGAACTCTAGTTCCCTTCTCCTTACATCTACATAAGATTTCTGGCGACTATTGGCTGTCTTAAGTCTATCTCTAATGAGTTGCACTTTATCCATAGCATCAAGAACCGAATCTGGCCCTATCAAGGCTGTTTCACCTACTTCAAACCAACAAACAGGAGATCTACATCTACGCCCATACAAAGCCTCATAAGGGGCCATCTGAATACTTAAATGGTAGCTATTATTGTAGGCGAACTCTATTAGAGGAAGGTGATCATGACAACTATTCTTGAAGTCGATCACACAAGCTCTCAACATGTCCTCTAAGGTTTGAATGGTACGCTCTGCCTGACCATCCGTCTGAGGATGAAATGTTGTGCAAAGATTAACCTGAGTACCAAGACCTTTCTGAAATGACTTCCAGAAATGAGAGGTAAATTGAGGACCTCTATCTGAGATGATAGACAAAGAAAACCCATGCAACCTAACTATCTTATTAATGAAAAGCTTGGCGTAGTCCTCAACCGAATTTGTAATCTTGACCACCAAAAACGAGAAGACTTAGTGACTCTGTCAACTATCACCCAAATGCAGTCATGTTGTATGCGAGTACTAGGTAACCCTGTAATGAAATCCATGTTGATCACTTCCCACTTCCAAGTAGGAATGTCGATCTCTTGAGTCATACCCCATGTTTTCTGATGTTCTACCTTTACTTGATGACAATTGGGGCACTTAGCCAAAAAATCTGTTATATCCTTCTTCATGCCATTCCACCAAAAGACTTCCCACAGATCACGGTACATCTTAGTGGCGCCTGGATGAATAGAATACATGGAGTTATGGGCTTCTGCAAGAATCTGTTGTCTCAACTCACCCGCATTAGGAACACATAGTCGATCTTGATAGCGAAGCACACCATCTCCCCGTTGGGAGAATACCTCTACTCTCTATTGATGGACTGCACCCTTGAGTTCGAGCAATATCGGATCACTGTCTTACTTTTCCTTAACCTCCACTACCAATGAAGATTCTGATCCATTTTGAACTGTCACACCACCATCTGATATGCTCATAAAACGAACTCTTAAACGAGCAAGCCTGTGAACATCCTTTGTTAGCTCTTTTCTTTCTTCCTCAATATGTGCTACACTACCCATAGATACTCTGCTAAGGGCATCTGCTACTATATTTGCCTTACCCAGATGGTATTGCACACTCATGTCTCTATCCTTGAGGAACTCAAGTCATCTCATCTGGCAAAGATTCAACTCTTTCTGGATGAACATATAATGAAGGCTCTTATGATCTGTGAACACATCTACATGAACACCATACAAGTAGTGTCTCCAAATCTTGAGTGCAAACACCACCGCTACAAGCTCGAGGTCATGAGTCAGATAATTCTTCTCATGCACCTTAGGTTGTCTAAAAGCATAGGTTATAACCTTACCTTGCTGCATTAACACACAGCCTAGGCCGACTCTAGACGCATAACAATAGATAACATAACCATCTGAACCCTCTGGTTGAGTCAAAATAGGAGTTGTAGTCAACCTAGTTTTTAGTTCTGCAAAGCTTTTCTCACAATCATATTACCACTGAAACTTCACCATCTTCTGATTCAACCTAGTCAATGATAAGGATATGTATGAAAATCCTTCCACAAACCTTCTGTATTAACCCGCTAGACCCAAGAAACTTCTGATATCTGTAGGAAAGGTAGGTCTGGACCATTGTTTCACAACTTCTATTTTCTAGGAATCCACTCGGATCCCTTCGTTGGATACTATATGCCCAAGGAAAGAAATTGATTGTAACCAAAATTTGCACTTGTTAAATTTGGCAAATAACTGGCGATCTTTGAGAGTTTGCAAAATAACTCTCAAATAACTCGCATGTTCTTCCTCATTCACAGTCGTAAGTATGGTATGTGTGTTGAAGCCTGCATTATGAAAGAAAATTGTATGAAAGCATGTGGGGCAATATATGTGGATGCATTTGAATTCTTGTACTTGATTCTAATTACTCCAACTGAAGCTGAAATAGAACTTTTGCATGAGCTGAGTGTGCTACCTGTGATTGATCCAACTTGATTAGAACTTGTGCTATGAGTGGTGAGGCATTGTACTGTCCGTGTATTGCATCTTAGTCTAGAACTTGCCCGGCAAGTTATCGAATCGAAATTGAAGTGTTGCTTTGTATAGGAAATGATAACATGCCTCTTTGAACATGTTCAAAAAGTGTAGCCTTTTCATATACTATCGCTGCTAACCCTGTTGAGTATGTAGCCTTTTGTTGGTAGCCACATTTTCACCTAATACCATTTTATTGAATCCATAAGGTTTTTGCACCTTGCTTGCCTAAGCACTGTAGCGTGGACTATGTGGACTAAGTAAAACTGAAAGTTAATAAGCAGCCTGAAATAGTCAGAAGGCAATGGAAAAGCCCTCAGTACAAGAATGGTACTAAAACAAAAAAAAAGTGTTAGTGTGGGAATAAAGAGATGAGGCACAATTTGAGAAATGATCAAAGTCACGTGTGATAGCAATGTAGAGAGAGGGATGATAGATGAACAAAAGAATGATGATGTCTAAAATGGATGCAGTGCTTAGGGGAGTATAAGTAACTACCATATGAAATTTCTACCCATCCCTTAGCCTAAATTACAACCTAAAAAATCCCTATTTGATTCTTTGTGAAGCACAATTAATTAGTGGAAATATATATAATGGGCAAGCATATGGTTCTCTGTGCATGCATGTGAAATTTTCTTTTTGAGTGTGAGTGATTTGTGATGCCAAAGTCCTTAATCTATAGTCAATATGTTTATTTGAGTATGCGGACTATTTCTTTGAGTAAGGGGCACCTGTTGTTTGAAAGACAGGTGATATCTAATAGCAAACATGAAGTTTAATGCTTTTGTTGCAAAAAGTTATCAAATCAGTACTTGAGTCATATGATGTTTGAAAGTGGTCAAGGCCAAGTGTAAATGAGAACATGCATGTTTTGAGCTTATAAAAGATCCTTGAAAGGAATTGGTGGATGCACAAATACCAGTATTAGGGAGTCAAGGTCTAGGACTAGTAGGGTAAGTTGTTCGAGGACGAACAAAGCTCTAAGTGTGGGGTGGTGATCTTGGGCGTATTTGTATGATTGAGAACCAAATAAAACCTACATTTTTGCCAAGTTCAAAATCATCGTTACTAGTTGTTAGTAGTGTCGAGTCATATGAATTCATTTAGACTAACCAATATGATTAGGTGTTTAGGTGAGGTTATATGAAGAAACGAGCGCTGAAACAGGCACTGGGAAGCAATCAAGGATCCAAGAAAAAGAGTAAGAAGGAAGTTAAACGAAAATGAAGAACAGGGCATCTCTGTAACCTCTCCGTGTCGCGGAGAGGGAATTTATTATTTTGATAAAAAATTGGAGTTGGAGAAAAATCACTATGTATTGTGCACACTCGTGGATAAGAGATGTTCGCCAGCAATCGGATTCTTAAAGGCTCTCCGCGTCACGAACAGTGGTGCCAGATTTGGCCGATTTCTATTAAATATAAATAGACTCAGAGTTTTATTTTATTATTATTCTTTTTCTTGGTTTTGAAGAACAACAACTTTGGGAATTTTTTCATTTGTTCTAAGGGTTCATTCCAAATCTCTCCTCTATTCAATCTATTTATGTTATTTAAACATTGCATAATTGAGAATCTTGATATGAGTAGCTAGTTTCCTTAGTTTTAGGGATGTAGGTACTGGATGATTATGTTTTATTGAGCTTAATGGATTCAGCTAACTATCATATGAATCAATATGTTGTTCTTATTTTAGTATTTCGTGTTTAATCACAAAAGAAATAAATATCTTGTCTGAATTGAACCCGGGAGAGGAATAAGAAGATAGAACGTGGGGACCAAAGGAGCTTGATTTTTCTCTTAGATTTAGATTTGATTTCTATCTAGGATAGTGATATACCTAGAGACCTTGTTCGGTTATTAGACAGGATGAAATCGTAGTGCTCGGTAATTGGTTTAGCCTATCCCCACTCAACGATGTAGTTAGACTGCCAACTATCATAGGCGATTAAAGGTCGGGAGATCATAATTATATAATTACCCCTGTGATTATTTGTTCAGTTGCAGCCCTAGAATTTCCCCAGTCATTTTTCAAACCCATTTGAAATTGAATCATATTATTTGAGTTTTTAGGTAGATCATTAATTACGCATAAATTCACTTCACTATTCTTGGTAACACTTGTTCCAAATTGAAAGTATTGGAATGATTGAAAGATTATCTTGAGTCCAAGTGGGTACGGTACCCGGCTCTTAAAAAGAGTCACTTCAATACTTGCACGACCACCTACAATTGCGTGTGCATTTGAGTGCAACAGTAGTCTACCTAAAGACCGATCGTGGGTGCTCCAAATAACATTGGCAAAGCCTTTCCCTTCTGAACTTCCTTATAACGTAGGCACGTTTACAAAAATAGGATCACAACGTTAATACAATCATTTCAGCACACTATGAACACATAAAATGAAAACGGACTAGTTTCGGAGTAAAACAAAAATTGAGGGACTCATAATGGAATTTCTAAAATTGGCTCAATCTAAAGTACTAAAATTGTATCCTAAACTTGTGTTAAAAAATATAACACAATCAAGAGGTCGGAACATCCCACAACAATCAACATTCAAAATTCACAAATAAAGCTCAATTAAAGAACTAGGATAGCCAGCTATTACTCAATTCTACCTTGAACGGAGAGCCCACAATGATTTCCAACCACTCCACAGTGTATCCAAAATAATTCTGGATGCATAGGACTTTGAATCACCCAATATCGAGTTAAAATTAGAGAATAATCACATTTTAAATTTTTTAACTCAAGTTGCTTCGCGTCTAGTCTTTAAATAAAAGACCAGACAGATTTTTTATTCGTGAATGTGGCCCAGAGGGCCCGTGAATGCGGAGAAAAATAAGGTTTCCCTTCGCGAATACAACAAGGAGACCGCAAATGAGAAGGCAAGAGGAGTCAGCGGCCCGTGAACGCGAAGGCCAGGTGTCCTAACTCTTCACGGAAGTGGCCTAAACCCCCGCGAACATGGTCTCCTAGTTATTTACTCTCTATGAACGCAGACCAGGGCTTTTGAACGCGATGATACAATTTATCTTGCACCAGCTGATGCATCTTAGCTTGTTTTGGCAACTTGAAAATCTCCAACGGGGTGTTCCGAATTCATTCAGAATCCCATGCCCACAAAATGAGATATGCTACCCTACAAAATTAGATATTACGAACTCAAAGAAAGAGTCAAAATGTCCATACGAGATCATCTCAGGAAAAAGTGCATCCCACACCCAATCACATTTTAAGAAAAATCCATAAGAGGCTCGTAATTAGCCCGAAAGCCTGGGGATCTGCGCAAGGATCGTTCTAGATCAAACTCAATTTTCTGGAGCTAATTGAGCTGACGAAATTCTCATTCGTGCATGTTTACCAAGAATGTTGATCAAGATCAAACTTAGGCCTTAACTTTAAAGTTAAAATGCCTAATCACACAAACTTGCATTGAAAAGCATTGGCAGTCATGCCGACCATGCTATTACCATAAAATTACCCTTTCGGATATAATAAAATTGTCAAAATTAGATTCTAAAGTCATCTTCCTGAAGCTTTGATAAAAAATGTCCGTTCAACGTTCAAAAGATGCAAAACACAAAAACTCGCATAAAAACCAAATGAATGACCAAGTGACAGAACTATTAGTCCAGCAAGTCATAAATGACATGGGGTCATTATAGGAATGCTCTTAACGACAAACAGAAGGCGTCAACACCTAAATAACCGGAAGGGTCCTTACTAATGACTTCTATTTCGAAATGCCTTCTCAGGTGTGAAACATAGAGCGCATGTGCAATTGCAACAGACCTAACTACACCAACAAACTCAAAAAATGTCCAAGGCTTGCAAACAACCCTGTAAAACATTCAAAATCTCTCATACATCAATTAAATGTGCAAATTGCTAATCAATATGTTCTAGATATTTGAAAATCATCAAATTCCTTATTCGACATCATCTTGATCAATATTGCTAATGGTCAACCCAAAATATTTAAAAAACTAAAATCCATCCAATCACTGAAATCACTCTTATATCCCTTAGGATCCATGCAAAGTATCCTACTATGCCATAAATATCCCTTAGAATTGGACAAAGATGTCAAAACTCGAATATGAACACATTGGTACAATCAAAAAAGGAAGGAAATCTTAAAATAAGAACAATAAAGTAAAATATTGATATAAGACACATGATGGAGATTAATCGAAATATAAGGGTATATCAAAATTTATATACCTTCAACTAGGAAATCCAAAAGAACACCTGCTCTCCAATGAAGACCTTAAGGGAATTGAATTCACCTTGTCATCCACCTATCAAACAAAGCATCAACAATAGCTTAAGCAACAAGATCTCAAACTTTCACAACACAAGACAATCAATATCCATCAAAAGAACTAGGTATAATTGAGTTAGTCTCCACTATTTAAAATTTACTACAAAATCCCATAAGTGGCCCTTTAAATAAATGCAAAAATGACCCATAAAGTTATCATTTAATGAATAAGGTAAACAAAAAAGTGTTCGGTCTTTTTACTTGAATGAATTTATGATATTTAAACCTACTTAACCTAGAATCGGTTACGATTATATAAGAAGACAACAAATGTATCAATGAGAGCAGACTCTATGAGCTAATAATATGCTCTTCCTTTTTCTTCCTAATGCAATTTCTTCCATTGATTCATCCCAATATAGTAGTTTATAAACTTGCAAAGCCAATAGACGGTCATTAAAATAAAATCAAAAGAGCGATCAAACTTCACGATTCAGGGTTTCACTTTAGTTTTTTCTTTAATGATCCATTCTTTTTCACTCTATAAAATTGAAATTGTCGAAGCTCATAAATCATTATAAAAATCATCGAGATTTGTCTCCTTTTTTTCTTCAAACATTTCATGATGTTGATTTCTTTGATTTTTTAAATTAGTAAAATTCTCTTTTCAATAAGATTTTTTAGGGTTTTAAAAAAAGTGAAAGATATGACGGCCAACTAGATTCAAATCTGGGCCATATGAATTCTACCGACCGGATTCAAAACTAGGTCATGTGAATTCTAATGTGAAATTGATTTTAAGGATACAAATTTATAAATAAATTCACATCCGTATATGGTAATAAATTTGAAGATCGGAGAAATTTGTAAGTGTTGATGAACGAAGATCATACATAAATCAGCAATTGATTCCTACTATAAGTCTCCACGTCTTGTGTGTGAAAAACTCTGGTGATCTGGTGTTTATAAGTAAAGTTGTGGTTAATCCTGAAATTTCAATGATCAAAGTTGAGATTCTACCTTCAATTTTCTTTTGCTAATTTGATAAAGTATAATTGTTTATATAAAATATAGATTATTAGAACTATATTTTTACAAATTCTGTAATTTTTATTATATGGTTAAAACCGATGCATCCTCCTTTTGTTTTCTTTATATTATTTTTCTTTGTTATCATTTCATAGATCATGAAATGAACATTTTTCTCTTTATATGTTTTGATTTTTTTGGTCACTCCCAAAAAATATGACTTTAACTACAAATATATAGTAATTATCACAAACTGATATGTCTAACATTTGTAAATTTGAAATAATTCTTCAAGGAATAATGGTCTAACCAATTTTTGTATCAGAGTTCAAGTTTTTAACTCTCTCCTTTTTTAGATTACGGCATTCAAAACTCAATTGTCTGATCACTTCAAATTCATGGTTGGCAGGTTCACTAAAGGGGTTGAAATGGACCTATAAGATGTTTTTCATCCCCTTTACTTGAATTTGAGACCTTTTTTTTAATGGTGGAAGATATTTTAATATCCTCTACACCGGTTGTTGGTATGTTTTAATGTGCTTATTCAACTATGTTTCATCAATTTGGTAACAATCATTATAGTTTTTGTTTAATTGTTTGTTTTATTAGTTTTTATGTGCTGTTGATTTTTCATTTGAAAGTTATCAAAAATAAAAAATTAAAATTGCTACTTTTATTTTAAAATTACATATTTTTTTACTTCTTTTTTGTTAAAAAAATTGGTAACAATCAATATTAGACATAATATCTAATTTAAATTTGGAGCACAAGATATGAAATTTAATGATAATTTTTGTATTATGTTAGACCCACAAAGTTCTTAGAGTATATTTGATATTGTGGTCGTTGACTTTCTCTTTTACTAGTATATGGTATGACTACTATGAAACTACCAAATTATATAAATGCTTGTTCAAAATAATTGTGTTCTTTTATGAAAAAGTGTCACTTAATATGTTGCGATTTTTCATGAAAAGATACGTCTATTGAAATAAAACTATTTGTATAGACATGAATATTGGTGATAATCATTTTGTCATGTTTTGTAAAAGAAGCATTTAGGTGATATTGCCTTTATTGGACCTAATGAGACTAGGTAGTTCTAAAAGAATTAGATTGAATGTTATGGATCAGTCCTTCTGAAGTGGACATTTGACAAGGTGCAGACTCTAAACAATGTTTGTATAACACAAAATTGTAATAACTAGCAACAAATTATTTGTGAGAAAAATCTACCTCACAAAGAGCTTTTTAAACTCAATATTTTATTTGTTCTTACTTGCTTGAGTCAAACTATTTGTAAAATAAACTCTTGGGATCTGTCAATTACAAAATCTTGAAAGGAAAACTGAATAACTTAGAAGTTTTGTCTAACTTTGAGTGCAATAAATAAAAATGTCAAGTTTGTGTTAAATCTAAGTATGGTAAGCATTCTTATAGATTTTTTTAAAGGAATTCTAATTCATTGAGTTGATTTACAGTGAAATTTCTCATTTGATGTCAACACCATCTCCTGGTTGGAAAAAGTATCTTATAACTTTTATTGACAATTTCATTAGATACAGTTTTGTCTATTTTCTTAATGTTAAGGAAGAAGAAATAGAAACGTCCAGGCAATATAATATTGAAGTTGGAAATCAGTTGGAAAAAAGATAAGAAGTGATAGGGATGGAGAGTTTTAATCTTCTTTTGCAGAAATATGCTTGGAAAGTTGAATTACGCATCAAACTACTGCCATATTCACCTCAATCTACTAAAACTGCAGAATGAAAAAAAAAACTAACTTTGAAGGGAATGATGGTTTCATTACTTATAAGTTTAGGTTTACCACAAAACTTTTGTGGAGAAGCTATCCTTACAACAAAAAGTTTTTCCTATTCAGAAAGAAAGCAATAAAAAGTTTTATTTGTTCAAGACACATCTATTCCATATGAGAAATGGAAAGGAAGGAAATCCAACTTAAATATTTCAAAGTGTAGGGGTGTCTATCCACAGTCCAAGTTCCTATTTCTAAAAGCATTAAAGTAGGACCTAAGACTGTGGATTGTAAAATTAGACTTGAGTAGTCTAGCGAAGGGTCTAAAACCCTTAAAAAGAATAAAAGGAAAATGTACTTACTAAAGAGATTCAGAGGCGTAGTAAATATCAAAGGACATATACTTTCTTAGGATATAATTTTGCAACATTTCCTATGTATTTTGTGGACTCATCCTTTTGAAATGATGGTGTCAATAGTGAGATTGATTCAATCTTGAGCAACAACATTGAAAGTTGATTGATCTTTCTCTAGAAAATAAACTATTTGGTTTAAAGTGAATCTTCAGAAGAAAAATGAAAGTCAATGGACCTATTGACAAATACAAAGCAACAATCTTGTCAAAGGCTTTAGAAAAAAAGATGGTCATGATTTTTTCAACAAATACTCACCAGTAGAACTACATTAATTCAGATTTTATTTGCATTGCCTGCGGTATATGACCTCCAAATTCATCAAATAAATGTGAACACTTTCTTAAATGGAGAATTGGAGGAAGAAATTTACGTGGAGCAGCCCGAGGGTTTTGTGGTTCCTGGTAAAAAAAAAAGGTTATAAGAATGATTGAAGTGATAAATCTGTTTACATTAAAATATAAGGTTATTGTTTGTTTTTATATTGATGATCATGATCATCAATAGAGACACTAATGACATAATGTTACTCAACATATGATAGAAAGTAACTTTGACATGAAAGATCTTGGAATTGCTGATGTGATCTTTGGTATAATATAAGAATCCTTAGAACTCCATAATGTGTAGCATCATCAAAGTCTCATTACATAGATGAAGTACCCTGCTGAGATGGGAGACCTGTTGGTGCTGCAGACTGAGCCCTATTGTTGTTACTTCCTTTCCCCTGCTTAGAAGAAGGGCAATTCTTCAACATATGGCTAGACTAACCACACCTAAATAACCCTTCTTTTCATGAAAGACACTCGTCTGGATGGTTCTTACCACACTTTTGACAAGTTAGGTAAGTCCTGCCGCCTGAAGCACTCCCTTGAGACTTAGAGCCAGATGCCCTACTTTTCTGATCCTGTCGAAACCTAAAGGATGGAGCACTAGCTGATGAAGGTACTGGGGCTGTAGTCCTCTGCTGAAACTGTGAGTGATTTCCACCACCCGATTTCCGATGAGGGTACTCATAGTTGCATGTTCTAGCCTTCTTGTTGTACTTATCCATTTCCCTAAGCTTATCTCCCTCAACTCGCTGAGCATGAGTCATGAGCATAGAGATATTCATATCCTCTAATAACATAGCATTCCTGCACTCTGTCTTCACCAAATCAGATACTCCAAACTGAAACTTACTCATATGTGCCCTTGAATCAGCAACCATATGTGGAGCATACCTGGAGAGTTGAGTGAATTTTAGCCCCGTACTCTTAGACTTACATGGCACCTTGTCTCAAATTCTTAAAATCCCGAGCTTTAGCCTCTCTTAACTCTCTCGGAAAGAACCTATCCAGAAAAGCTCCAGTAAAACACTCCCAAGTCACAGGAGTTGCATCAATACCCCTATTTTCTTCCCACTAAGTGAACTAGATGTGAGCTACATCCTTAAGTTGGTAGGATGCCAACTCTACCTTATCATTAACAGTTACATGCATCACTCCAAATATTTTCATAACCTCATCAATGAAATTTTGTGGGTCCTCACCAACTTGCGACACTAGAAACTCTGGCGGATTCATCCAAATCTAATCTTAAACTCTAGCTGCAACTGATCCACCATTTGTATTTGTAGGAACTAGGACTTGCTTATTGTTCTGGTTGGCCACACACTGAGACAATAGCTAGATAGTATTTTGAAACACTGCATTCAAAACCTCATGGTCTGGGACCGAAGGAACTTTGTTAGCATTGCAGGAATTAACATTCCTGGCGTAAGTTCTATGAGGAGGCATGATCTGAAACACATAACGATGAATTAGAAGGAAGAACATACCCACACACGATAAGAATAACAAGGAAAGTGAGTTTTTCTTGGAACACTTTGTAGCCTTCATCTCATTAGATGTGGTGCACTTCACAACCATGAAAAGAACTCTACTTAGTGTGGTTTTAGACATCCTAGGACTCTGGAACCTAATACTCTGATACCGAGTTTGTCACACCTCAAGGCTACCCCCTTGACGTTAACACGGGACCTCGGATAACGAGTGACCCCAAGCTAAACCTGAAGCTAGCATATCATAAGCATACTAAACATCTGAATATGAAGATACTATGTGAAAGCTTAAAAGAAGAAATATCTCAAAGTGGGGAATACCCAAAACTAATCTGAATAAATGAATTGTACTAAGAGTTCAATAACAACTGAAAGATCAAACTCAAATCTAAAGCTTAATCTAATACTTTGTCTGAAAAAGCCTCTACTGACTAAATTTGTTGGGATATGCCCCAGCTAACTCTAGCAAAACTGAAACTGAAAAGAAAGACTAAATATGGAAAGCATTTCAATTGTCCTTGAAGTATGAGGACTCACCACTGAAGTTGCTGAAGTGCGGATCGGGAAACAATCTAGGCATGATCTGGATGCTGAGTACGTGAACCTACATCACGAAAAGATGTAGCGTAGAGTAAGCGCCAGTACTTGGAATGTACTGAGCATGCAGTATATGGAATATAACTGAAAAAATACATAAGTTGAACTGAATGTAAATGCTAAAATATATTGAAATCTAAAATATATATGCAGTGACCAAATAATATTCATGAAACTAACTTGTTATGACTGAATACTGAAGTATAACTGAAAACCAGGTCAAATGCACTAGAGACTGACTGTGGGAGCTACTATTAAGTGACATAAAACCACATGAGCTAAACGTGGAGTCTGACGTATACGCCCTATAGAGAGGACCCAATATACCTTGCCAAGGGTATTAAGGCATGACTGGCGTGATCACTAAATTTGATGCACAACAGAGGGGACTTACAACCTATGGGGGCACATAGTTCTGGGACTATATGGGTACGCTAAACCCTAGTCCAACTCGGTGTTAAGCCTACTCCTAAATTGAAATGTGTACAACAAATCATAACTGAAATATACTAAATAGCTTAATATTCTGACATGCTAACTGAGAATGCAACATTTAAGTACTGATAATGAAACATTCGAAATTTGAGGCATGTATATCTTTTTATCTGACCTAGCTAGTGTAATTCATGAACTAAATGAATTTACACAACTAGGGTTCTGAGTTTCATGCAAGGAACTACGCAACAATGTCACAAAACATGATAATCTGATTTAGAATACTATAACAGCTAAATCGCAACAATTATCTCATGTTCTAGAAACCCTAGGTCTAAACAATGTATAGGGAGTCAAGAATCCGACTGAAATCTAGTGACCTAGTGGTTGAAAGGAACCAACTAGTGAAATCCCACATACCTGATGACAAATTTCACGGAGAAATCTTTCAATTTCGGGTCAGGAACTGAAGAAAACTTGTTGCATTCTTGGATGGGTTTGGATCACCTCATTTGCTCTAAGTTTGATGAATTTTAGTGAATGACTCACTTAGGGACAAATTTGAATAAGTTAGTAGGCTTAAACTGACCAAAACTACATAGTTTAAGGGCTAAACGACGTAGTTTAGGTGTCCAATCCATAGGGGAAAAGGCTAAATGACCATAACGTAATAATTGTCGTGGCCAACGACGGGCATGACCGACGAACCGTAGGTCGACTAACGGTCCATCCTTTTAGCCATCATGAACTGTGGTCTCTCCTACGGTTCGTAGGCCCTAACGTGGTTTTGGACTCTTTCTCAAATTTTGGGTGGAGTCGATGTAGCCAACAACGGACCCCACCTACGGTCCGTAGAGGGACCTCGTTGGTGGCACCTAAAACTTCTAAAAATCAGCGATTTGGTCTTTTTCAAATACGGGGTGTTACAGTTTATAAGGTGTGAATTGAAAATGAATAGTTGCAACTTTTATGAAGACTTGTGACTTTTATGAGAAGTTTCGACTTTTTTGAAGAGTTGTGACTTCTATGAAAAGTTTTGACTTTTATGAAAGGTTGTGGTTTTTTCGAAGGATTGAGACTTTTCCTAAGGTTTGTTTCCTTTTTGGTATGGAACAATAAGCACATTTCCTCACTACCCTTTGTTGTCTACAAATAGAGGGATTTCCTCTCATTTTAAGAGAACCAATTTTCTTGACTTCTTCTACTACTATTAAATATAGTATTCTAAGTGTACTTTACTACCTTTGATTGGTTCGCAGACACCATGGTTATAGGTAAAGATACACCAGTGAGGAAGATCTTTCTATCTTGGTAGGATATATTCCATTACCCTGGGGTACTTGAGGGGAATAATTTCCTTAAGGGGACACTGTGCATTCAGCGGATTCGATGTTCCTCTTTGAGAAAAATATTTTGTATATTGTTTCTGATTCAATGTTCTCTATTGGTTTTAATTTTCTAGTTTTGAAAATTCTCTTTAAACATTGTTGTTTCTTATCAAGTTCTTCAAAGTTTTTATTCTAAGTATCTTAGGAATACATGATGACAAACATGTATCATTGAAAGCATCCTTTTCGCGTTAGTTTAATATCTTCTTCTTCCTTCTCTTGAATAAAATTTTCACCATTGACTCATCTCAATATATTAGATTTTGTCAACTTGTAGAGACAACATAAATGTCCGAAAATATAAGAATCAAGAAAAGAACCTAAAAACACCTCTAAATTTTTTTAAATCGTACCAATGATCTTAGACTATAGAAACGAAAAGATTATCAAAATTTTACTCTTTTTCGTAACTTTCTAAAAAATAACAAAAAAATTAAACTTTTCCTCATAAATGTCCGATAAATATAAAAATCAAGAAATGTACCTTAAAGCACCTCAAAAAATTTACGAATTGCACCAATGACCTTAGAATATCGAAATGAAGAAATGATCAAAAATTAATTATTTTTCTCAACAGTTCGAAAAATAACCAAAAAAAAATATTTTCCCTCATAAATGTCCGAAAATATAAAAATCAAAAAAAGAACCTAAAAACACCTCAAACAAATTTCGAATTGCACCGATGATCTCAGATTGTTGAAACGAGAAAATGATCAAAATTTTACTCTTTTTTGTCATTTCCGTAAAATAACCAAATAAATTAAATTTTCCCTCGTAAATGTCCAAAAAATATAAAAATCAATAAAAGTACCTAAAAACACCTCAAAAAAAATTGAATTGAAGAATGACCTTAGTATATCGAAATGAAAAAATGATCAAAATTTTTCTTTTTTGTAATTGTACGAAAAATAACTAAGAAGTTAATTTTTCCTTGTATTTCCGAAAATATAAAAATCAAGAAAAGTACCTAAAAACACCTCAAAAAAAAATTAATTGCACCAATGACCTTAGAATATCGAAACAAACAAATGATCAAATTTTTCGTAGCTGTTCGAAAAATAACAAAGAAAAAAAAATTCCTCATAAATGTCTGAAAATATAAAAATCAAGAAATGTTTCTAAAAATTCATCAAACAACTTTCGAATTGCACCAATGACCTTAGAATATCGAAACGAAAAAATGATAAAAAATTTTACTCTTTTTCTCAACTGTTCTAAAAATAATAATAAAAAAAAAAATTTCCTCGTAAATGTCCGAAAATATAAAAATCAAGAAAAGAAACTAAAAACACCTCAAAAAAATTTCTAATTGCACCAATGACCTCAGAATATCGAAACAAAAAAATTATCCAAGTTTTACACTTTTTTGTAACTATTCGAAAAGTAACCAAAAACAATAAAATTTCCTCGTAAATGTCCGAAAAATAGAAAAATAAAAAATGTACATAAAATTTCCAAATTGCACCAATGACCTTAGAATATCAAAATGAAAAAATGATCAAAATTTTACACTTTTTCGTACCTGTCTGAAATATAACAAAAAAAAAAATATTTCGTCGTAAATGTCCAAAATTATAAAAATCAGGAAAAATACCCAAAAACACCTCAAATTTTTTTGAATTGCACCAATGTCCATGGAATATCAAATCGAAAAAATGAACAAAATTTTACTCTTTTTCGTAACTGTCCAAAAAATAAGAAAAAAAAATCATTTTTTCTTGATAAATGTCTGATAAATATAAAATTCAAGAAATGTACCTAAAAAGACCTCAAAAAAATTCTGAATTGCTCCAAAGACCTTAGAATATCGAAACGAAAAAATGATCAAAATTTTACTCTTTTTCTCAACTCTTTAAAAAATAACTAAAAAAAAAATCTCTCGTAAATGTCCGAAAATATAAAAATCAAGAAAATTACAAAAAAAAATTGAATTGCACCAATGGCCTCAGATTATCGAAACGAAAAATGTATACAAATTTTACTCTTTTTCGTAACTGTCCGAAAAATAACAAAAAAAATATTTTTTCTTCGTAAATGTTCGATAAAAATAAAAATGAAGAAATGTACCTAAAAACACCTCAAAAAAATTCTGAATTGCACCAATGACCTTAGAATATCGAAACGAAAAATGATCAAAATTTTACTCTTTTTCGTAATTGTTTGAAAAATACCAAAAAAATTATATTTTTCCTCGTATATGTCCGAAAATATAAAAATCAAGAAAAGTACCCATAAACACCTCAAAAAAAATTCTAATTGCGCCAATGACCTTAGAATATCGAAACGAAAAAATGATCAAATTTTATTCTTTTTCGTAACTGTCCGAAAAATAACAAAATAAATATATTTTTCCAAGTAAATGTCGGAAAAATATAAAAATCAAGAAATTTACCTAAAAACACGTCAAAAATTTTCTAAAATGCACCAATAACAATAGAATATCGAAACGAAAAAATGATCAAAATTTTACAATTTTGCATACTATTCAAAAAATAACGGAAAAATAAATGTTTTCCTCGTAAATGTCTGAAAATATAAAAATGAAGAAAAGTAACTAAAAATACCTCAAAATTTTTTTGAATTGCACCAATGACCTTAGAATATCAAAAAAAAAATGATCAAAATTTTATGCTTTTTCATAACTGTTTGAAAAATAACAAAAAAATAATGTTTTCCTCGTAAATGTCCAATAAATTAAAAAATCAAGAAGTGTACCTAAAAACACCTCAAAAAAATTCGAATTGCACCAATGACCTTAGAATATCGTAACGAAAAATTGATCAAAATTTTACTGTTTTAGACTGTTTGAAAAATAACAAAAAAAGAAATTACGTCGTAAATGTTTGAAAATATAAAAATCAAGAAAAGTACCTAAAATCATCTCTAATTTTTTTTGAATTGCACCAATGACCTCAAAATATAGAAACGAAAAAATGTTCCAAAAAAAAACATTTAATTTTTTCCTCTGAAATGTCTGAAAAATATAAAAATGAAGAAATGTACCTCTAAACACCTTAAAAAAAATTTGAATACATTCAATGACCTTAGAATATCGAAACGATAAAATGATAAAAAAAATTAACTCTTTTTCGTAACTGTCTGAAAAATCACAAAAAAAATATTTTTTCATCGTAAATGTCCAAAAATATAAAAATCAAGAAAAGTATCTAAAAACACCTCAAAAAAATTTCGAATTGCACCAATAACCTTAGAATATCGAAAGAAAAAAAGATCAAAATTATAATATTTTTCGTAACTATCCAAAAAATTACAAAAAAAATAAAAATTTCCTAGTAAATATCCGAAAATATTAAAATCAAGAAAAGTACCTAAAAATACCTCAAAAAATTACTAAATTGCACCAATAACCTTGGAATATCGAAAGGAAAAAATGATTAATATTTTATGCATTTTCGTAATTGTCCAAAAAATAACAAAAAAATAATTTTTTCCTCGTAAATGTTTGATAAATATAAAAATCAAGAAATGTACCTAAAAACACCTCAAAAGATTTCTGTATTGCACCAATGACCTTAGAATATCGAAACAAAAAAATGATTAAAACTTTACTTTTATCATACTGTCCAAAAAATAACGGAAAAATTATTTTTTTCTTCGTAAATGTCCAAAAATATAAAAATGAAGAAAAGTAACTAAAAACACCTCAAAAAAATTCGAATTGCACGAATGACCTTAGAATACTGAAATGAAAAAATGATCAAAATTTTACTATTTTTCGTAACTTTCCAAAAAATAATAGAAAAAAATATTTTTTTTCTTCGTAAATGTCCGAAAAATATAAAAAACAAGAAATGTACATAAAAACACCTCAATTTTTTTTTGAATTGCATCAATGACCTTAGAATATCGAAACGAAATAATGATCAAAATTTTACTCTTTTTCGTAACTTTCCGAAAAATAACAAAAAAATAAGTTTTTCCTCGTAAATGTCTGAAAATATAAAAAACAAGAAAAGTACCTAAAAACATATAAAAAAAAATTCGAATTGCACCACTGACCTAAGAATATCGAAACGAAAAAAGGATCCAAATTGTACTCTTTTTCTCAACTGTTCAAAAAATAACAATAAAAATTTAGTTTTTCCTTGTAAAAGTCTAAAAATATACGCCCCCCAGGGCTCCTGTATGGTCTGACCGTAGGCCTTTATAAGTCAGGTGAATCCACGACGAGAAATTCCAGCTGACTATATCTCAATTTTGTGCACAGAGTAGCGTCGCACGTAGTAGACCTAAAAATACCCACCCACGCTGCAGAGTAGTCTATAACATCAACTGCTTGCAATTATTTATAATAATTAATTCATTAATGACATAGCTCGTGATACAATTTGTGATTAATTTCTTTATCTTGAGAATCATATATCTTGTGACCTATACACTTACGAACAGTTTGTGGCTGGCTGCTGTCTTTAACTTTATGCAACATGTACACAGCTAACTTCTAAGAGTTTCAACTGTAGACAAATATAGTTGTGTGAAACATATTGCTTCCTTGAAGAGTACTGTAACTCTATAGTTTTAGGACTCAATATGAGAGGGTTTATAAAATAGGATAACTTTCTTTCACGTATCATAGAATCTCTAGTGACATTTATCGGAAGAACATGCGAGTTTAGGTCGTGCCTTAAGGGCAAAAGAGGTTTTAGCTTTACATACCTTACTTCGGGACTTACTATCTTACGTTGTCAAACTCCTTTGCTGACAACTTTATCTATAACATAAAATCATAAAAGGATAGCATAAGAAACTAATCAAGAGTCACGACAATGCCAAAAACACAATAATAGTTCGCGAGCGACAATCTCAACAATCACCATATATGAATGGTGTATCACCACACCTTCTCTTTCTCTACTTTCCAAGTAGGCTTATGACTTATTTACATGTTTAGTATTACTCCTCAATCCTTTAACCATAAAGAACCAGCCCTCTTAATCATCCACACTTAACATAAAAGTAAAACGCATGGCCTCCGATCACCATCCCACCAGTTCCTTGTTAACGATGTCAAATTCCTTTATAAGCTCATAGTTTAAGTTGGTAGAGAACTAATGCCATAAATTAAAATAATAGGAGCTCATATAACCAGCTACAACATATTATTAGCAACTTAGGAATTTCATCAAACACTTGGTGAGCGACAAACTTTCAAGAACTATAATAGTCGCGTTCTCTATACCTCGCCTTCCGTTTTAATGTAACCAGCTTACTTCCCCAATACAATACCATTGACCCCTCATTTGGTCAAAACAACAGCCAACACAACCTTCTACAAACTCCCTCCTCACCAAAACATCAAATACAATGGATAAAACATGAACTCACAGCTTCCTATCACCGTCCCGTGAGTCCTACCCACAAATTATACTTGAAGCATCCTTGGAATACTATTTATGAAGATAGAAGAGGATTCATACCTATATATCAAAGAAAAGAAGCCCTTGCCCTTCTTTATTCTCCAAGAACAATACTTTTTCCTTCAAGAATACATTTAGCTAAGTATATCTATAGGTCTATCGAGAGGAAGACACTTGATTCTTGAAGAAACCAACTTACCTTAAGCTTTGGAGGATTGAAGATGAGAAAAACTTGAAGAAATAACTTGAAACCAGTCCTTAAACGTTCTTGAGTATAAGAGAAAGTATATCCCAAACTTCTAATATAAAAACAACAAGTTTGGCCGACTTTCTCTAAAGTGCCACATGTCCCGCAATGATTGGGCAGTGCGCGCGTTTGTCGTAGAATGAACATAACTTTTTACTCCGATTTCGTTTTAATGAGTGGTGTGTTTTGCTGGAAACTAAACTAAAATACCTTCAATTGGATAGGTTGTAGGCCCTCTAACTCGCTATATATTAGGATATATGTTCGTTCAAAGTCAGATGAGAAATGAGATCATTTGTAGTATTCCTCCACAATGAACCTTTAAACTTTAATCTTTGCTTTAATGATCTATTTGGCTTAAAACTTTTGCTTAACCCTTCAAATGACTAAATATAAGGGTTACATGGTATGCTTAACCATTTTCAATGATATACCTCCCCGGATATCACATATATGCATTGGTGTTTACAAGTCGCAAATGTATTTTAAGTTACGGGGTATTACAAAGAGTATAAATCAAGAAATGTACCTAAATAAACCTCAAAAAAATTCGTAAATTGCACCAAGAACCTTAGAATATCGAAACGAAAAATGATCAAAATTTTACTCTTTTTCGTAGTTGTCCTAAAAATATCAAAAAAATTCGAATTGCACCAATGACCCTAGAATATCGAAACGGAAAAAAGATCAAAATACTACTCTTTTTCGTAACTGTTCGAAAAATAACAAATAAATTAAATTTTTCCTCGTAAATGTCCGAAAATATAAAAATCAAGAAAAGTATCTAAAAACACCTCAAAAAAATTATCAAATTGCACCAATGACCTTAGTATATCGAAAAGAAAAAATGATTAAAATTTTACTCTTTTTTGTAACTGTCCGAAAAAAAACAAAAAATATATTTTTTTCCTCGTAAATGTCCGAAAAATATAAAAATCAAGAAAAGTACCTAAAAACACCTCAAAATATTTTTGAATTGCACCAATGACCTTTGAATATCAAAATAAAGAAATGATCAAAATTTTACTCTATTTGCTAACTGTCCGAAAAATATCAAAAAAAAAAATTCCTCTTAAATGTCCAAAAACATAAAAATAAATAAAAGTACCTAAAAACACCCCAAATTTTTTTTGAATTGCACCAATGACCTTAGAATATTGACATGAATAAATGATCAAAATTCTACTCTTTTTCCTAACTATCCGAAAAATAGCAAAACAATTATATTTTCCCTTGTAAATGTTCGAAAATATAAAAATCAAGAAAAGTACCTAAAAACAGCTCAAAAGAAGTTGAATTTCACCAATGACCTTAGAATATCGAAATGAAATAATGATCAAAATTTTACTATTTTTCGTAACTGTTTAAAAAATAACAAAAAAAAAAATTCCTCGTAAATGTCCAAAAAATATAAAAGTCAAGAAAAGCACCTAAAAACACCTCAATTTTTTTTTTGAATTGCACCAATTACCTTAAAATATCGAAACGAAAAAATAGTCAAAATTTTACACTTTTACGTAAATGTCCGAAAAAAATTTAGATTTTTCCTCGTAAATGTCCGAAAATATAAAAATAAAGAAATGTACCTAAAAACAGCTCAAAAAATTTCCGAATTAAACCAATGACCTTTAGAATATCCAAATGAAAAAATGATCAAAATTTTACTCTTTTTTGTAATTGTCCGAAAAATAACAAAAAAGTTAATTTTTTCCTCTTAAATATCTGAAAAATATATCAATCAAGAAATGTACCTAAAAACACATAAAAAAAATTCGAATTGAACCAATGACCTTAAAATATCAGAACGAAAAATGATCAAAATTATACTCGTGTTCGTACGTGTCCAAAAAATTATTTTTTTCCTGGTAATGTCCGAAAAATATAAAAATTAAGAAAAGTAATCTAAAAACACCTTAGAAAATTTCAGAATAGCACCAATGACCTTAGAATATCAAAACTTAACTTTTTTCGTAACTATACAAAAAATGAGAAAAGAATTAAAGTTTTCCTCGTAAATGTTCAAAAAATATAAGAATCAAGAACAATAAAACCTCAAAAAGTTTCAAAATTGCACCGATGACCTTAGAATATCGAAACAAAAAAATGATAATTTTTTTACTCTTTTACGTAACTGTCTGAAAATTAACAAAAATAATAATTTTTTTCTCGTAAATGTCAGAAAAATATAAGATTTAAGAAATGTACCTAAAAACATCTCAAAATATTTACGAATTGCACCAATGAACTTAGAATATTGAAACAAAAAAATGATAAAAAATTTACTCTTTCTCGTAACTGTTTGAAAAATAAAAAAAAATAAAAAAATTCCTCGTAAATATCCGAAAATATAAAAATCAAGAAAAGTATCTAAAAACACCTCAAAAAAAATTCGAATTGCACCAATGACCTCAAAATATCGAAATGAAAAAATGATCCAAATTCTACTCTTTTTCGTAACTGTCCGAAAAATAACCAAAAAATAAAATCTTTCCTCGTAAATGTCCGAAAAATATAAAGATAAAAAATGTACTTAAAATAGCCTCATAAAATTTCCGAATTGCACCAATGACCTTAGAATATCGAAACGAAAAAAATTTATCAAAATTTTACTCTTTTTTGTAATTGTCTAAAAATTGACTAAAATAAATAATTTTTTCCTCTTAAATGTCTAAAAAGTATAAAAATCAAGAAATGTACCTAAATACAGCTCAAAATTTTTTGGAAATTGCACCAATGACCTTAGAATATCTAAACGAAAAAATGATCAAAATTTTACTCTTTTTCGTCACAGTACTAAAAATATAAAAAAATATTAAATTTTTCCTTGTAAATGTCCGAAAATATAAAAATAAAAAAAGTCCTAAAAACACCTACAAATTTTTTGAATTATACCAATGACCTTAGAATATCGAAACGAAAAAATGATCAAAATTTTACTCTTTTTCGTAATAGACAGAAAAATACCAAAAAAAATAATTTTTTAATCGTAAATGTCTGATAATATAAAAATCAAGACAAGTATCTAAAAAAACCTTAAAAAAATATCAAATGGTACAAATGACCTTAGTATATCGAAACGAAAAAATGATCAAAACATTACTCTTTTTTGTAACTTTCCAAAAAATAAGAAACAAAATTAATTTTTTCCTCATAAATGTCCGAAAAATATAAAAATCAAGAAAAGTACCTAAACACACCAAAAAATATTTTCGAATTGAATAAATGACCTTAGAATATCAAAACAAAAAAATGATCAAAATTATACTTTTTTTCGTACGTGTCCAAAAAATAACAAAAAATTATTTTTTTCCTATAAATGTCCGAAAGATATAAAAATCAAGAAAAGTATCTAAAAACACCTCAGAAATATTCGGAATTACATCAATGACCTTAGAATATCGAAATGAAAAAATAATCAAAATTTTACTCTTTTTCATAACTGTTCGAAAAATAACCAAAAAAATTAGATTTTTCCTCGTAAATATCCGAAAATATAAAAATAAAAAAATGTACCTTAAAAAAAATCAAAAAAAATTCGAATTACACCAATGACCTTAGAATATCGAAATGAAAAAGTGATCAAAATTTTACTCCTTTTCGTAACTTTCTGAAAAATAACAAAAAGATTATTTTTTCCTCGTAAATATCCGAAAAAAATAAAAAGAAAGAAATTTACCTCAAAACAGCTCAAAAATTTTAAAAATTGCACTAATGACCTTAGAATATCGAAACAAAAAATTGATCAAAATTTTTGCATTTTTGGTATTTGTTCGAATAATATCAAAAATTTAATTTTTCCGCGTAAATGTCTGAAAATATAATTAAAAATTTAATTTTTTCCTCGTTAATGTCCAAAAAATATAAAAATAAAGAAATGTACCCAAAAAATACCTAAAAAGAATTTCGAATTGCATCAATGACCTAAGAATATCGAAATGAAACTATGATCAAAATTTTCACTCTTTATTGTAATTGTCCGAACAAAAACAAAAAAAAAAAATTCTTCATTAATGTCCGAAAATATAAAATTCAAGAAATTTACCTAAAATGACCTTTAAAAATTTCAAATTGCACCAATGACTATAGAATATCGAAACAAAAAAATAATCAAAATTTTACATATTTCGTAATTGTACGAAAAATAACAAAAAAATGATTATTTCCTCGAAAATGTTTGAAAAAAATATTAAAATAAAAAATATGTACCTAAAAATACCTCAATAATTTTTGGAATTGCCCATAATGACCTTAGAATATCGCAAAAAAAAAAAAGATCAAAATTTTACTCTTTTTCGTAACTTTCCGAAAAATAACAAAAAAAATAATTTTTTCGAATTGCACCAATGACCATAGAATATCGAAACGAAAAAATGATCAAAATATTACTCTTTTTCGTAAGTCTTCGAAAAATAACAAAAAATAATAATGTTTTCCTCGTAAATGTCTGAAAATATAAAAATAAAGAAAAGGACCTAAAAACACCTCAATTTTTTTCCGAATTACACCAATAACCTTAGAATATCGAAACGAAAAAATGATCAAAATTTTAATCTTTTTCATAACTGCCTGAAAAATAACAAAAAAAATTCAATTTTTCGTCGTAAATGTCCGAAAAACATTAAAATCCAGAAAATACCTAAGAACACCGTAAAAAAAATTTGAATTTCACTAATGACCTGAGAATATCGAAATTAAAAAATGATTTAAATTTTACTCTTTTTCTTACCTGTTCAAAAAATAACAAAAAAAATACTTTTTTACTCGTAAATGTCCGAAAAATATAAAAATCTAGAAAAGTACCTAGAAACAACTCAAAATTTTTCTAATTGCACCATTTACCTTTAGAATTTTGAAACAAAAAATATGATCGAAATTCTACTCTTTTTCGTAACTGTTTGAAAAATAACAAAAAAAATTAATTTTTTCCTCGTAAATGTCCAAAAATATAAAAATCAAGAAATGTACCTAAAAAAATCTCAAAAAAATTTCGAATTGCACCAATGACCTTAGAATATCAAAATAAAAAAATAATCAAAACTTTACACTTTTTCGTAACTATCCGAAAAATAACAAAAAACATATTTTTTCCTCGTAAATGTCAGAAAATATAAAAATCAAGAAATGTACCTAAAAACATCACAATTGTTTTTTTGAATTGCACCAATGACCTTAGAATATCAAAATGAAAAAGTGATCAAATTTTTACTCCTTTTCGTAACTGTCTAAAAAATAACAAAAAAAATTAATTTTTCCACGTAAATGTCCAAAATATACCTCAAAACACTTTAATTTTTTTTTAATTACACCAATGACCTTAGAATATTGAAATGATCAAAATTTTACTCTTTCTTGTAACTGTCCGAAAAATAACAAAAAAATTTAATATTTCCTTGTAAATTTCCGAAAAATATAAAATTTAAGAAAAGTACCTAAAAACACATCAAAAAATATCTGAATTACACCAATGACCTTAGAATATCGAAATGAAAAAATGATCAAAAGTTTACTCTTTTTTGTAACTGTCCGAAAAATAACTAAAAAAATATTTTTTTCCTCGCAACTGCTCAAAAAATAGAAAAATAGAGAAAGGTACCTAAAAACACCTAAATTTTATTTGAATTGCACCAATGACCTTAGAATATCGAAACGAAAAAATGATCAAAATTTTACTCTTTTTTGTGACTGTTCGAAAAATAACAAAAAATTAATTTTTTCCTTGTGAATGTCCGAAAATATAAAATTCAAGAAATGTACCAAAAAATACCTCAAAAAAAATTCGAATTGCGCCAATGACCTTCGAATATCGAAACAAAAAAATGATTAAAACTTTACACTTTTTCGTAACTATCTGAAAAATAACTAAAAAGTTAAATTTTTCTTGGTAAATGTCTGAAAAATATAAAAATCAAGAAATGTTATTCAAAATACTTCAAAAAAATTCCGAATTTCACCAATAACCTTACAAACAAAAAAATGATCAAAATTTTACTCTTTTTCAAAATTGTCCGAAAAATAACAAAAAAAAAATTCCTCATAAATGCCCGAAAATATAAACATCAAGAAAAGTGCCTTAAAACACTTCAAAAAAGTATTGAATTGCACCAATGACCTTAGAATATCGTATTGAAAAAATGATCAGAATTTTACTCTTTCTTCCAACTGTCCAAAAAATAATAAAAAACTTATTTTTTTTATAGTAAATGTCCATAAAATATAAAAGACAAGAAAAGTACCTAAACCACCTCAAAAAAAAATCGAATTGCACCAATGACCTAAGAATATCGAAACAAAAAAATGATCAATTTTTTTCTCTTTCTCGTAATTTCAGAAAAATTCAAAGAGGGTATTTTTTTCCCGTAAATGTCCGAAAATATAAAAATAAAAAAAAGTACCTTAAAACACCTCAAAGAAAATTTGGATTGCACCAATGACCTAGAATATCGAAATGAAAAAATGGTCGAAATTTTACTCTTTTCGTACATGTCCAGAAAATTACAAAATAAAAACTTTGACCTCGTAAATGACCGAAAATATAAAATCAAGAAAAGTACTTAAACACACCTCCAATAAATTTCGAATTGCACCAATAACCTTAGAATATCGAAATGAAAAAATGATCAAAATTTTACTCTTTTTCGTACGGGTCCGAAATATAACAAAAAAATGAAATTTTCCTCGTAAATGTCCGAAAAATATAAAAATTAAGAAAAGTACCTAAAAACACTTCAATTTTTTTCCGAATTGCACCGATGACCTTAGAATATCAAAGCAAAAAAATAATCAAAATTTTACTCTTTTTCGTAACTGTCCAAAAAATAACAAAAAAATCATTTTTTTCCTCATAAATGTCTGTACAAATTAAAAAAATAAATAAATGTACCTACCTAAAAACACCTGAATTTTTTTCCGAATTGCACTAATGAACTTAGAATATTGAAATAAAGAAATGATCAAAATTATACTCTTTTTCGTAACTGTACGAAAATTAACAAAAAAATAAATTTTCCTCGTAAATGTCCAAAAAATATAAATATCAAGAAATGTACCTAAAAATACTAAAAAAAAAATCGAATTTCACCAATGACCTTAGAATATTGAAACGAAAAAATGATCAAAATTACTCTTTTCTGAAATTGTACGAAAATAATAAAAAAATTAAATATTTCCTCGTGAATATCCAAAAATATAAAATTCAACAAAAGTACATAAAAACACCTCAAAAAAATATCGAAATGCACCAATGACCTTAGAATATAAAAAAAGTGATCAAAATTTTACTATTTTTCGTAAGTGTCCAAATAATAACAAAAAAATAAAATTTTCATGTTAAATGTCTGAAAAATATTAAAATCAAGAAATGTATCTAAAAACACCTCAAAAAAATACTGAATTGCACCAATGACTTTAGAATATCGAAACAAAAAGATTGATCAAAATTTGACTCTTTTTCGTAACTATCCGAAAAATAAAAGAAAAAAATAAATGTTTCCTCGTAAATGTACGAAAACTTATAAAATCAAGAAATGTATCGAAAAGCACCTCAAAAATTATCCTAATTGCAGGAACGACCTTATAATATCGAAATGAAAAAATGATCAAAATTTTAGCATTTTTCGTAACTGACTGAAAAATAACAAAAAAATATTTTTTTCCTCGTAAATATCAGAAAAATATAAAAATCAAGAAATGTATCTAAAAACACTTCAAAAAAATTTCGACTTTCAACAATGACCTTAGAATATCGAAATGAAAAAATGATTAAAATTTTACTCTTATTCGTAGTTGTCTGAAAAATAACAGAAACATAAAATTTTCCTCGTAAATGTCCGAAAATATAAAGTTCAAGAAAAGTACCAAAAGACACCTCAAATTTTTTTAAAATTGCACCAATGACCTTAGAATATCGAAACGAAAAAATTAACAAAAATTTACACTTTTTCTTAATAGTTCGAAAAAATAACAAAAAAATATTTTTTCTTGTCAATGTCCGAAAATATAAAATCAAGAAAAGTACTTTAAAACACCTCCAAAAATTTCTGAATTGCACCAATGACCTTAGAATATCGAAACGAAAAAATGATCAAAATTTTAAGCTATTTCGTAACTGTCCAAAAAAGAACAAAAAAATTAAAATTTTCCTCATAAATGTCCGAAAAATATAAAAATCAAGAAATGTACATAAAAGTAGCTCAAAAAAATCCGAATAGTACCATTAGAATATCGAAATGAAAAAATGATCAAAATTTTACTCTTTTTCGTAACTATCCGAATAATAACAAAAAAATAATTTTTTCCCTCGTAAATGTCTGAAAATGTAAAAATCAAGAAAAGTACCTATAAACACCTCAATATTTTTCGAATTGCACCAATGACCTTAGAATATCGAAACGAAAAAATATGACCAAAATTTAATTCTTTTTCGTAACTATCCTGAAATAAACAAACAAATCAAATTTTCCTTGTAAATGTTCGAAAAATATAAAAATCAAGAAATGTACCTAAAAAAACCTCAAAAAATTTCTGAATTCCACAAATGACCTTAGAATATCAAAAATAAAAAATGATCAAAAGTTTACTTTTGTTCGTACCTTACCGGAAAAAAAAAAAAACAAAATTAAATTTTCCTTGTAAATGTCCGAAAAATATAGAAATCAAGAAATGTACCTAAAAACACCTCAAAAATTTCCAGAATTGCACAAATGACCTCAGAATATCAAAATGAAAAAATGATAAAAAATTTACTATTTTTCGTAACTGTACGGAAAATAACAAAAAAATAACTTTTTCTTGTAAATGTTTGACAAATATAAAAATCAAGAAATGTACCGAAAAATACCTCAAAAAGTTTTCGAAATTGCACCAATGACCTTAAAATATCGAAATGAAAGGATGATCAAAATTTTATTCTTTTTCGTAACTGTCCGTAAAAAATAAATTTTTACTCGTAAATGTTCTAAAGTATAAAAATCAAGAAAAATACCTAAAAACACCACAATTTTTTTTTGAATTGCATGAATGACTTTAGAATATCGAAATGAAAAAATGATAAAAATTTTTACTAATTATCGTAACTGTCCGAAAAATAACAAAAAAAATTAAGATTTTCCTCGTAAATGTCCGAAAATATAAAAATCTAGAAAAATACCTAAAACCAGCTCAAAGAAATTTCGAATTGCACCAATGACCGTAGAATATCGAAGCGAAAAAATTATCAAAATTCTAATCTTATTTGTAACTGTCCAAAAAATAAAATAAAATTAAAAAATTCCTCGGAAATGTCCGAAAAATATAAAAATCAAGAAACGTACCTAAAAACACCTCAAATTTTTTTCGAATTGCACTAATGACCTTATAATATCGAAACGAAAAAATGATCAAAAGTTTACACTTTTTCGTACCTGTTCGTAAAATAACAAAAAAATTAAATTTTACACTATTTCTTAATAGTACGAAAAATAACAAAAGGATTCAATATTTCCTCGTAAATGTCCGAAAATATAAAAATCAAGAAAACTACCTTATAACACCTCAAAAACTTTCTGAATTGCACCAATGACCTTAGAATATCGAAATGAAAAAAACATAAAAAATTTACTCTTTTTTGTAATTGTTCAAAAAATAACAAAAACAATTAAATTTTCTTCGTAAATGTCCGAAAAATATAAAAATCAAGAAATGTATCTAAAAACACCTCAAATTTTTTATCGAATTGCACCAATGACCTTAGAATATCAAAAAGAAAAGATAATCAAAATTTTACTCTTTCTCGTAACTATCCAAAAAATACCAAAAAATTACTTTTTACCTCGTAAATGTCTGAAAAAATGTACCTAAAAACACCTCAAAAAATTTCTGAAATTGCACCAATGACTTTAGAATATCGCTACAAAAGATTGATCAAAATTTTAATATTTTCCGTAATTGTCCGAAAAATAAAAGAAAAAATTAAATATTTCCTCGTAAATTTCTGAAAAATATAAAATTCAATAAATGTACCTAAAAACACGTCAAAAAAATTCCAAAATTGCACCAATAACCTTAGAATATCGAAACGAAAAAATATTAAAATTTTTACTCTTTTTCGTAACTGTCCGAAAAATAACAAAAAAATAAATTTTTCCTCATAAATGTCTGAAAATATAAAAATCAAGAAAGTTACCTTAGAATAGCTCAAAAAAATTCTCCAATTGCAACAACTAACTTAGAATATCGAAACAAAAAATTGATCAAAATTTTACTCTTTTTCGTAACTGTACGGAAAATAACAAAAATAATTACGTTTTTCCTTGTAAATGTTTGAATATATGAAAATCAAGAAAAGTACCTAAAAACACCTAAACAAAGTTTCGAATTGCACCAATGACTTTAGCATATCAAAATAAAAAAATGATCAAAATTTTACATTATTTCATAATAGTCCGAAAAATAACAAAAAGATTTAATATTTCCTCGTAAATGTCCGAAAATATAATAATCAAGAAAATTACCTAAAAACACCTCAAAAACTTTCCGAATCGCACCAATTACCTTAGAATATCGAAATGAAAAAATGATCAAAATTTTACTCTTTTTCGTAACCGTTAAAAAAAAATAAAAAAAATTATTTTTTCTTCGTAAATGTCCGAAATATATAAAAATCAAGAAATGTATCTAAAAACACCTCAATTTTTTTTTCGAATTGCACCAATGACCTTAGAATATCGAAACGAAAAAATGATCAAAATTTTATACTTTTACGTAACTGTGTGATAAATAACAAAAAATAATAATTTTTTCCTCGTAAATGTCCAAAAATATAAAAATCACGAAAAGTACCTAAAAACACCTCAATTTTTTTCCGAATTGCACGAATGACCTTAGAATATCTAAATGAAAAAATGATCAAAAGTTTTTTACTTTTTCGTAATTGTCCGAAAAATAACAAAAAAATTTTTTTCCTCGTAAATGTGCGAAAATATAAAAATACCTAAAACCACCTCAAATTTTTTTCGAATTGCTCCAATGACTGTAGAATATCGAAGCAAAAAAATTATCAAAATGTTAATATTTTTTGTAACTTTCTGAAAAATAATTTTTTCTTTAGAGATTTCCTCGTAAATGTTCAAAAAATATAAAAATCAAGAAATGTACCTAACAACAGCTCAAAAATTTTCTGAAATTGCACCAATTAACTTAGAATATCAAAACGAAAAAATCAAAATTTTATTCTTTTTTGTAACTGTCTGAAAAATAACAAAAATACCTAATTTTCCCCCTTAAATGTCCGAAAATATAAACATCAAGAAAAGTACCTAAAAACACCTCAATTTTTTTTTTAATTACACAATGACCTCAAAATATCGAAGCAAAAAAATTATCAAAATTTTAATCTTTTTCGTAACTATCAAAAAAATAAAACAAAATTAAAATTTTCCTCGTAAATGTCCGAAAAATATAAAAATCAAGAAATGTACCTAGAAACACCTCAAAAAATTTCTGAAATTGCACCAATAACCTTAGAATATCTAAACGAAAAAATAATCAAAATTTTGCTCTTATTAGTAATTATCCGAAAAATCAAATAAAATTTACTTTTTTTCCTCATAAATGTCTGAAAAAATATAAAAATCAAGAAATGTACCTACAAACACCTCAATTTTTTTTTGAATTGCACCAATGACCTTAGATTATCGAAACAAAAAAATGATCAAAATTTTAATTTTTATCGTAATTGTCTGAAAATAAAAGAAAAAATTATTTTTTTCCTCATAAATGTATGAAAAATATATAAATCAAGAAATGTACCTAAAAACACCTCAAATAATTTTTGAATTGCACCAATGACCTTAGAATATCGAAACGAAAAACTGATAAAATATTTACTCTTTTTCATAACTGTCCGGAAAATAACAAAAAGCTAATTTTTTCCTCGTAAATGTCTGAAAATATAAATATCAAGAAAATTATCTTAAAATAGCTCAAAATATTCTCGAATTGCAACAACTAACTAAGAATATCGAAACGAAAAAATGATCAAAATTTTACTCTTTTTCGTAGCTGTCCAACTAATAATAAAAAATAAAATTTCCTCGTAAATGTCTGAAAATATAAAAATCAAGAAAAGTACCTAAAAATAGCTCAAACACTTTTCGAATTGCACCAATGACCTTAGAATATCGAAATGAAAATATGATCGAAATTTTATACTATTTCTTAATAGTCCAAAAACTAATAAAAAGATTTAACATTTCCTCGTAAATGTCTCAAAATATAAAAATCAAGAAAAGTAGCAAAAAACACCTCAAAAACTTTCCAAATTGCACCAATGACCTTAAAATATCGAAACAAAAAAATGACCAAAATTTTACTCTTCTTCGTAACTGTTCCGAAAGTAACAAAAATAAAATAAATTTTCTTTGTAAATGTGGGAAAAATATAAAAATCAAGAAATGTATCTAAAAACACCTCAATTTTTTTTCCAAATTGCACCAATGACCTTAGAATATCAAAACGAAAAAATGATCAAAATTTTATTCTTTTTCGTAACTATCCAAAAAATGACAAAAAAATTAATTTTTTCCTCATAAATGTCATAAAATATAAAATTCAAGAAAAGAACCTAAAAATACCTCAAAAAATTATGAATTGCACCAATGACGTTAAGACTATCGAAACAAAAAAAGATCAAAATTTTAATCTTCTTCGTAATTGTCTGAAAAAATAAAAGAAAAAATTTAAATTTTTCCTCGTAAATGTCTGAAAAATATGAAAATCAAGAAATGTACCTAAAAAGACGTCAAAAAAATTCCAAAATTGCACCAATGACCTTAGAATATCAAAACGAAAAAAATGATAAAAAATTTACTCTTTTTCGTAACTGTCCGAAAAATAACAAAAAAATATTTTTTTCCTCGTAAATGTCTGAAAATATAAAAATCAAGAAAATTACATTAAAGCAACTCAAAAAATTTCCGAATTGCACCAACTAACTTAGAATATCGAAACAAAAAAAGGATTAAAATTTTACACTTTTTCAAAACTGTTCGAAAAAACAACCTAAAAAATAAATTTCCCTCGTAAATGTCTGAAAAATATAAAAACCAAGAAATGTACCTAAAAACCCCTCGAAAAACTTACGAAATGAACTAATGACCTTAGAATATCGAAACAAAAAATGATCAAAATTTTACTCTTTTTCGTAACTGTCTGAAAAATAACAAAAAAAATTACTTTTTTCCTCGTAAATGTCTGAAAATATAAAAATCAAGAAATGCACCTAAAAAACACATCAAAAAAATACCGAAATTGCACCAATGACCTTAGAATATCGAAACGAAAAAATGATAATTTTTTTATTCTTTTTTGTAATTGTACGAAAAATAACAAAAAATAAAGTTTTTCCTCGTAAATGTCTGAAAATATAAAAATCAAGAAAATTACTTAAAACATCTCAAAAAGTTCTCGAATTGCAACAATGACCGTAAAATATCGAAATGAAAAAAATAATCAAAATTTTACACTTTTTCTTAATAGTCCAAAAAATAACAAAAAAATATTCTCCTCGTTAATGTCTGAAAATATAAAAATCAAGAAAAGTACCTAAAAACACCTCAAAAAGTTTCCGAATCGCACCAATGACCTTAGAATATCGAAATGAAAAAATGATCAAAATTATACTCTTTTTCGTAATTGTACGAAAATCAACAAAAATAATAATATTTCCTCGTAAATGTCCAAAAAATATAAAAATCAAGAAATGTACCTAAAAGCACCTTAAGAAAATTCCGAATTGCACTGATGACCTTAGAATATCGAAAATAAAAATGATCAAAATTTTACACTTTTTCGTAACTGTCCAAAAAATAACAAAAAAATTATATTTTTCCTCGTAAATGTTTGAAAATATAAAAAATCAAGAAAAGTACCTAAAAACACGCCAATTTTTTTTCAAATTGTACCAACGACCTTAGAATATTGAAACAAAAAAATGAGCAAAATGTTACTCCTTTTCGTAATTGTCCGAAAGATAAAATAAAAAAATAATTTTTTCCTCGTAAATGTCTGAAAAATATAAAAATAAAAAAATGTAACTAAACACCTCAAGAAATTTCTGAAATTGTACCAATGACCTTAAAATATCGAAACAAAAAATGATAAAAAATTTACTCTTTTTTGTAATTGTCTGAAAAATAACAAAAAAAATAATTTTTTCCTCGTAAATGTCCGAAAATATAAAAATCAAGAAGATTACCTAAAAACACCTCAAAAAATTTCTGAATTGCACCAATGACCATAGAATATCGAAATGAAAGAATGATAAAATTTTTTCTCTTTTTCGTAACTGCCCAAAAAAAAACAAAAAAAACTAAATTTTTCCTTGTAATGTCTGTAAAATATAAAAATCAAGAAATGTACATAAAAACACCTCAAAAAATTTCCGAATTGCACGAATGACCTTAGAATATCGAAATGAAAAAATGATCAAAATTTTACTCTTTTTCGTAAAAAAATAACAAATTTTTTTTTCCTCGTAAATGTCTGAAAATATAAAAATCAAGAAAAATACCTAAAAACACCTCAATTTTTTTCCGAATTGCACCAATGACCTTAGAATATTGATTCGTCCAAACTTACACTTCAATTAAGAGGTATAAACGGTCGAAGTCAATTTATAGAACTCAACGTGAGTTGAAGTCTATCCCACAAAGAATTTCTTTACAGAAGTGGTTTAACTGTCGCGTTTACCCAAATGTTGTTATTATTTCCTAAAGAGAAAACAACTACGAAATATAAAATGGGTTTAGCTGTAAAGCTCTAGTAACCAAGGATGTTAAATAAGATCTAGTTTAACAATTAATAAAATGTCGATTTTAAAGTTGTTTTGATAATTAAATGAAACTAGGACTGTGTTCCCCATAACGTTGTATCTAGTGTTCTTCCGTAAATGAGTTTCAAACAATTCATCTCTGTGAAATACAGGCAAGTTAGATATATCTAACACTTCTCAGTCTAATTAGATAACTTTCATTCAAGCCTTCTCGGTCCTAGGGTGTTTACAAGTTTTACTCTCGCTTACGATAGTGTTAAAGTCTTTTCTCTCGAACTCTAACTTTGACTCCATTTCATCAGGTTAATTCAGCGTTTTCCCAAACATCACTTTTCTCTCGAACAAATAATAGATACAGGCTAACTTTAATGCGTGTACTTATTAGAATACATGAATAACGAATATTGAACTATGATTTGCAAATATAAATCACCTTCTACTCGTCTTACAAAATTACCTTATATTTACGTCAAAGATCCCACAATCCCAGTTGTGGTATTTAGCCACTCATGATTTCACGTAAACATACAAATATTAGTAATGAAAACATTGAGAAAATGTACTTACGAAAATCTATAAATTCACTAAACGAATGATAATTCAAAACAGAAAATCCAACTTCGAAACTTGTTTTAATGTTAATCGTTGAAAACCAAAGCTAAGAATATTTGAAACTAAGTCGCTCGTTCCAGATATGACGAGATAAAAAATAAAAAAAGACCTAATTAATTCAAATAGAATGTTTAGAAATGAGTCCTACTCGAAGTAGGACTGAACTGTCGGGCACTTCACGGACACTCTGACGATCCATCAAGGGCTTCACAGTTCGTGAAGCCCTTCGTGGTCTTTACTTGGCACGTTTGAGATTTGGATCTTCAAAGCCAACACACTAGAAAGGTATCACGGACAACACCATAGACCGTCATAGGGACCACGGTCCGTCTGGGTGTCTGTGGTCTTCACTTGGCCACTTCTCATTTTCACTCTTTTACTCCTGGCCACTGGTTCAGCTTCACGGACAGTACCACAGACCGTTGTGAGGACCACTACTGTGAGGCCTTCTGTGATCTTCACTTGAGTCCTAGAACTTCATCTTCTCATGACCTAAACACTGGATCACCTTCACGACCATAACCACGGACCGTTGTGAGGACCACGACCCGTGAGGTCGTCCGTGATCTTTATTTAGTCCAATCATATTTCAGCTCCTCCAAGCCTTCAACACTGGAAATGCAATCACTATTGGCTCCATGGTTCGTGACAAGGACCACGACCCGTCTAGGTGCTCGTGGTCTTCACTTGATCACATTCATCTTCTGCTTCTTTTTCTACTTTTTCCCCACAAGCGAGAATTTGTCTACACATTCAACAAACACATCAAAGCTTACAAAAAAACACTCGATTCTAGTATTAATCCTTAGGTTTGAGCATCAAATGTGCCAATATTTCACGGCACATCAACACCCTTACCTTAGAACCATTACTTGTCCTCAAGTGTTGAGAAAAACAATACATTTAGTCCTCAAATCATTCAAACACTTTTGAAACTATGCAACAACCAACTCAACACAATTTGTATTCAAAACCCTTAATCTAACATGCAAAGATCAATATATGACATCCCATTACTCACAGTCGACCATGCTTATGCATGTGTACCATAAGCTAACAAAATCTACTATCAAATGCAATCACTGTGTCCTCACACTGAAGAAGTCCCTCACTCATGATAATTGGGACTAGTTTGTACGCTCACACTCTCAAAGAACTTCTAACACAAATCAACAAAAGACCATAGGCTTGCCCTTACTTTCTACGCTCTCTCTTTCGAACAACCGGAATAGGATCACTGTAGGACTTTATCAGCTTGTAACATAGGCTCAGGCTAGGGAATGGATTTTTGGGTTTGTGAGTGACTAGTACCTTGGTTCTCCAAAGTTTCATTCGCACACAACTTTTTCTAAGTGATTCCCTTTTTTTCTTCATTTCAGTACATCCTAGCCGCCATTCTTTTCTTTTTGTTTTTTAATCTTTTCTTATCCTTTTTTTATTTTATTTTATTTTCTTGATTCATTTTGTGCTTTCAGCTAACTGGTTGAACCTTCCTTTTCACTTTTCCCTTCTGCTCGGGTTGTAATCACCCTCAACTTAGGCCTTTGGCCTGAGTTATGACATTGTATATTCAGAGACCCAAGGATATGATATTTAATGGATAAACAAAATTGGTTTTCAGGCTCAAATCGGGTTCAAGTGATAAGCTTTTTATTTGGTTATTTTATTTTAGGCTTTTCAATGGCTTAGCAAAAATGGCCTACTGATCTTTTCCTATCCAGTTATTCTCAGATTTAAGCAAGACTACTAGGGAAAGTTCTAGTTTTTGCTACTAGTGTTAGACTTCAATCAAAACTCTCACACACATGACACATGACTACATTCTCTAGTTTCTTGGTTCACCAATTTATTTTCAGATTAGCAATGATGAACTCATGAGTACCTAAGATGTCATCTAAAGAGCCTAACAATCAAATTTCAGATTAATGCTATTATTTCAAACTGGAGTGACTGCTGCACAACTCAACACACAAAAACACCTCATATTTGTACCAAAAAAAAAACAATCCCAATTATCAGACAAACACAGAGTCAACCTCCATTCATTCTAACAACTAATATGGCAGGTTACTCACCACCCCCTCTCCAAACAAAAGGACTTTTCCCTCAAGTTAATAAAGAAAAAAAATACAGGGTTGTGAGAAGGGGTCATACTTGTGGTGCACTAAGCACTGAGAGTCGGGTCAACATCGGGTCAACGTCGGCACCCTTATCAACGGGTTCCCTCTCAAAAACCAACTCTGGATCAGGCTGACTACCACTAACCGGGACAGGTGCTCCGCTACCAGAAGTGCCAGCTAACACTGCATCTCGTTGTTGTTGTGCAAGTGTTTCTTCTTCTTTTTTTTCTTTCCTTGATGCCTTGTGGGCTTTCTTTTGTTGTCTTATTTCTTCTTTGGATAGGTCAGCCGACATCTCCTCATCAGACTCTCTAGCTTTGTGTTTCTCTTGCTGGATTTGCTTTTAGAGAGTTCCCCCAAAAGTCGTCAAGGGATTGAGTGGTAGGCGGCTCACTAAACAAGTTCATCAATGATTATGGCATGACTGGAGTAGGCACCTGTACCGTCTTCTCAGCCAGTTGAGCAACTTGAACTTGCATCTCGACCAACTGCATCTGGAACTGATCAGTGTTGACTGAACCGACAGCCTGCAACCGATTCTGGACAAGGATCTCCAAACCATCCATCATGTATTTTAAGACAGCCAGCTCCTTTCGCATCTCATCTTTTATCTTCTTTTCCACAGCTAACATATCTCGCTCTATTAGCTAGGGCATCCGATGTACAATTTGGTCGACTAAGGTCCTGGTTTGGCGCTGATCTGCAACCATTTCTCAAGGAATAGAGTATGAATAGTGAAAAAAGTACCTGGAGCCTGTGAGGCTGAAGTTGTTGGTGGTGGTGCCTTTGTAGATGGATGTGATGACTCCCCCTGCTCTGGCCCTCTATCCGCATGTGGAATGTCAATTGGTACGTGAGGAACAACTGCCAAAGAACCCACAACTCCAGATTTCGCACCAAAGAGATGGTTAGCGACATCTTTTATTTTGGATGCCTGGGTGAGTTTGAATGCCTCACCCCATCTGTCCACTAGCCTATTTTAGGGAATGTTTGGTTGTCGACATATTTCCCCTATCAGACAGGGAAATGGAAGTCCTGCTCTCTCATTTAGTGCCTTGTCTCTCATTTCTGTTGCTATGATTTGCCCCACATTTATTGGGTAACCAGCCATGAGGAAAACTACCAAAGAAGCCAAGGAGGGAGACAATGTATTATCATTACCCCTAGGTCTTAATTATGCACGAACAACAGCCCATCAGACCTTGGCTGGAAATGAAAGTGATGATTTGGTAATGTGTATCAGAAGTCCTGTAACCCAAGCTGCATTCTCCCCCTCTGAAGCAATTTATCTTGCAATCCAGCGCAGGACTCGCTCTCGAGAATTCTGAACCTCTATCGCACTTTCACTGGTTGTTGCATGGTGTTTGCCCTAAAAAAGGCAAACTGAAGTTAGTGTTGTGTATTCTGGGCCATGTAGCATCCTGTTGGTAGTAGCCTCAGAGATATCCACAGATGTGCCCCAAACCATAATTGAGTTGAGTGGATCCCCAGGTACTGGCAATGTCATGCTGCCCCCGTTTAGTTGTCTCAGTTCTGCAGCAAAGTTCATCAATGTGGCTGCATAAGAAGCATAAAACTCTCTGGTCAGGTGGCTAGAATATTCTCCCGGTATGTTGTTCATCCAGTCAAACTGATGAAGATGAAATATCCTATAAATGTCGGGAATGATTTGATATCAGCCACCACCACTTTGACCTCAGGCATGATTGGTCTCTTCTTAAAGCCGCCAAACATGGTCACAATTCCATTATTAAAGAAATCTATAGACATATTCACAATCCACATAGAACAGAAACATTTAATCAACTGTTGTCTCGCTGTGGATTTGACTTCATGGATGTTAACATATTAGACCATGGTATCATCGGTGGTGATCTCTGCATCCTCTCCTACAACATCTGCCTCTTTTTGTGCTCTAGTTTCAGCTTCTGTGTCTATCGCAGGTGGAGGTGTCACGCCTCAAATCTCATTAAGACGGACATGCACCCGATGCCCTAAAGGCCCGAGAAAACCAACATGTAACCTGTGATTACTATGCATATAACTAAGAAAATCCTGTGACAAGTTCACATAGGATGCAGCGATACAAACCAACATAAGTAGACCCACAACTTATTTACAAGACTTGGCCGTTGAGGCCACAACTTGTTAAGAGACAACTGAACCATATACATAAGTCTACAAAGCCTCTAAAAGATAGAAAAACTTAGAGTAGGTCGAGACAGACCCCGCCTTACCCTTAACTACGTACAATACCAAAATGAATCTACCAAGGACTCAGTAAAGCTCCGAATCAATCTGGAGCTCACCAAAAGTAGCTGAGCGCCGTGTGCTCCTACTGAGGAGGTCTACTAGCTGAAGTACTTGTGCCTGCAACATGAAATGCAGTGTCCCCATGAGGGACGTCAGTACGAAAAAAATGTAATGAATATGTAAGGCAATAACATATATAAAATAAGAGTTCGAATGAAACCAAGTATCAATATATGTGTGCATAAATCAGAACAGAAGATCGCCTTTGTTAGCTCTTGTGGGATCATGTATGTTACATTCTTGTCTTTACCTTTCTGTGTGTTATGATCTTTATAAGGCATGTGATACGAATGACCAGCTGATCAGTGGTAGAAGAGGATGACCCATGCTAGGCATTTTAACCCCGGGGATGTGGTCCTCATAATTACACAAATTGGGATCGACCCATGCTAGGCTTTCGCCCCTGAGCTGCCACCCTTCTATACCAATTGGGATCATCCCATGCTAGGATTTTGCCCCTGAGCTGCCACCCTTAATTATACAGATTGCTTCACTTAGATTCTTTAATTTTTGAGATTATTTTCTTAGTGGTCATAATCATTTTAGATATTTGGAACTACGGACCAGTAGTAGAAGACATGAAAATATTACTTCAAGGCAGTAACAATGACATAAGGAGCTATGTAACATCAATGCATTACTTGTGAGCTTAAATGACACAATTCACTTCAATTTACTAAGAGAAGGATTCACCAAACTTTCTTTTGCAAATACCATTTCTATACCAACACATAGGAAGATAATTACACATGTATCTCTGAAGTAATTCTATACACTAAGGAGAGGGGTAAATATTGTTAGCTATTTAGAGATCATACGCTGCCACCATGTTTCCTTTACTAGGAATAGAACTTAGGAAATTCACTTATTGATTTTAATTGCAAGTATCAGATTTCATGCCGAAGAATATTGAATCGAATAGCCTTACATACCTTATTCTCTAACCAATACAACTATCACGATTCAGCCTCTCCTTTTAGGTTTTAAACTACAATATAAGTCATGATAAACTAAAATTAGCAGCATCACACCGTGAGCCTCATAAAACAGTAGCTAACTTGACGGATAAAGACCCCATACAGCCCTCAAAATAATGTGTATCACCACACCCTCTTTCTCTGCCTAATACATACATTATATATTCTTTTCCAAGATTACCAAGCTGCACCAACAACAATACACATAAAACAGCCTCAAATATTCTGTATCATACATCCAATTATTGAACTCACAACCCCATTGAGTTCTTTATGACAGCACACCCATTATTCCTCACTCAAACTCATACATAAAGAGGAAGAAAATGGAGCAGTCACCTTACCTCAATTTCTGCAACTTCTCCTTATAACTTGAATTCCTCTAGAACTTCAACTTTCCTTCACACTTAAACCAAAGAAGAAGAGAAAATCATCTTAATAACCAAGGAAATGAACAGTAGCTTCTGGAAATATTATGCCTTTATGCTTATACTTGAGCATGAATAACATGTTTTCCCAATCATCCATGAGAGAATTAAGCTAAATCCATAAGTGTTTTCACTTACCTTGTCTTGCAGAGATGAGGGTTTCTTTAAGAACCCTAGAAGAGCTTCAAGGCTACTATTTTAATCCTTAAGAGAAAAGAGTGAGAGAGCTGTAGTTAATCCTCAATATTGTGTGTTAGAATGAGTGAGAATAGCAGCCAATATATCTTATATTGAGCTTTCTTCACATTTAAGAATATCCTCTAGAAAGCTTCATTTTCAGCCACTAATTGGTCAAGTAGGTGATGCACCTGCTTATGTACATCAAGTAGCTCAAAAGGTCAAATAGGTGATGCACCTACTTGCTTTCACTTGGCATTAAATGTTGGGCCTTGACATATTTGGCTGCTGGGCTTAAATTTCATTTTTCCTTTTATTTAACTTAGTTTGGGCCTCAAGTGAGTCCATTAGCATAGGCCCAAATCTGATCCATAAACCTTGGCCTTTTTAACTAGAACCATATAGCTCAAGTAGGTGATGCACGTACTTGATCCTTTGGACTTTTCAATAAGTCAAAGTAGGTGATGCACCTGCTTGTCACCTGCTAGCTTAGTTAAGTCAAGCAAGCAACTCACTTATTTTATTCCATTTTCTAAATATTAATCCCTTTTGCTTTAACTTAGCACTTAACTTTCAACTTTAAGCTCAATTACCACCTTACTATCTCTTTAAATACTCCCGTTGGAGTTAACTTGCAATACACATGCTGAAACGTGCAAGGCATCACATCACCTTCCGAGCTAGTTTAAACCAACACTAATCATATAAGAATCATGGTCCCTCACCTATACTATAAGGCTATGT